>JAUEJL010062833.1:0-18072 GCA_032274825.1 Drosophyllum lusitanicum | reverse complement strand
AAAGATGAAAGATTTTCTTGCTTGAATAGTATTGCGGACCTTTCTAGAGTTTTGGTAGAAACAAGGAAGCATCTTTCGTATCCTTTGGTTTATCGACTATTAAAGCTAACATTGATTTTACCCGTTGCAACCGCAACAGTTGAAAGATGCTTTTCAGCAATGAAGATTGTGAAGACTTATTTGCGTAATCGAATGGGTGATGATTTTTTGAACTTGTGTGTAGTATGTGCCGTAGAAAAAGAAGCACTTGTCAATGTTACAAACAAAGATGTAATTCAGCGATTCCAAAAGATGAAAGAACGTAAAGGACAAGTATAAATGTAACACGATTATCAATGAAAGTCGCATTTTGCTTTTTATGACGTTTACTTAACTTTTTTTTATGTTATTAATCATGCCCCCCCTTTCTGAATTTCCTGGATCCGCCACTGTTGGCGCCTTTGTGTAGCCATGTAGCCTAACGGGCCTTTTGTCTTGGTTGTTGAATAAAATGGATTGGGACAAGGTAACCGGTTAAAAATCCGGTTCACCCATTAAATTTCAATCTGGTCAAAAATCCGATCCGTTTAAAAAAATCCGGTTTCGTAAAAAACCAGTTCGGATAATTTGTGTAAAATTGGATATTCGGTTTTTGTTTGCACCTCTACAACTAACCATATTGAATTAGATCACCATCATTTATAATTACAATTTATATGATACTAGCATGATACCTACGTAATGCGTTGACGACGAATAGTTTTTACCCGATAACATACAATTTTATAGAATATAAGGTATGGTATTCGGCAAATAGTTTCTACCCGGTAACAATGTCATTTCATTTCTTTCTCTTTTGTTTCCATTAACCTTTTCTTTTTCAATTTCAAAACAAAATTTTAAAAGCAAAAAAACAACTGTTTTCTTAATTTTTGTGCGTGGGGAAGTGTATAGTTTTGAAGAAATGTGCTTGTTGATGAATATGTATAGTAGGAAAGAGAAATGGAAGTTAAGTTGGGTTTGTTTCTCAAGTTATTAGCTATTCTTTGATGAAATAAGTTGTTAGAGATGTAGTGATTCCATGAAGTTGTCAGAACAGTTGGAGAATGGCTTTATTGGTTGAAGTCGAAACCATTATTGATTACCAAAGAGCATTAGGCAAATAATAGAAAAGTGGTATTGAGGTAGTTTAGATTTGACGTTACTCATAGCTTAACGTCATGAGTTCAAGTCCTGTAGTAAACAAATTTCACGTAGATGAGGAAAAAAGGAGAAATAACAATGCTCTATATACATACATACATACATACATACATACATCTAATTAATATATATACCACAATTATATGATTAATCTAGAAATAATAAAGATGAGGAAAATATTGCATAAATCTATCTATGTATATACGTTGTTTGTTTGAGTGGATGACAGATCAAAGCTGATACTTGTACACCCCATTTCTACTATAAATTCCATGTACAACAAAACTCAAATTAAGTTAAGCAAAAATTAATGTCGAATATCTCTCACCAAGTTAAAGATCTCCCTTTGAATACCTGCAAAACAATCGTATACACTTGTTGTTAGGTATTTCTTCAGTTAACAACTAACTTAATTAGTTATCTATGACTAATACTTGTGTACTTATGTTAATATTAGTCTAATCACTTCTTTTATATGTATATAATTTATTTCTTACTTTAGGGATTAACAGGATCTTCATGAATATGTGTTTTCATCTGATTTGGAATCTGATCTCTCTCTACAAACCCAAACACCAAGGTAAGGCTAGCAATTTTTGACCGATATGAAACTTGACATGAAAAAAAGTTTCACAAACACGAATTGGGTCAAAATCGGGTCGACACATATCTCAGTTCTCAATCTCTCACTCTCTCGAAAACCAAAAAAGTACCTGTCGAACACATTTGGACGAAATAGGTCAACATGTAACACGACACGAAAAAGAATTACACAACTGGAACTCGCCACGAAAATAAATGGAATGAAAACAGATAAACACGAACACGAAAGACACAAAACCCGACCCTTTTGAATTCAGAGTTTTGTTAGTTTTACATACTTAATATTTATATCTAGAAAATGCTTCCTTCCACAATAAACCCTAGTTTCAAAATCCCCGCCATCGACACCTTTTCTGGACGCCGGCGTAGGCTGGCGGTCCAGAAGATTTCTCCCTTTGAAGTTCTCGAGGTTTTCGGCAATTTTCGAGTGTACAAAGCTCGAGGCAACCGTTTTAGAGGTTGAAGAACACTTTTTGAGGTCGCCGGTCGAGGTTTCGATGTTATTGGCCATGGTTTTGAGGGTGTGTTTGAAGGTTCATGTTTAGGTTTCCGGTCGTGTTCAAGGTTGGTTTTTCTCTTACAGTTCGACGCCGTGCTTAAAGGTTTCTGATCTTTTTCGAAGGCCAAGAGATTCATGTTCACCGTTTAAGGGTCGAGGTTTTAAGGTTCCTGCCATGGGTTTCAAGGTTCGTGGTTCGTGTTCCGGCAGTGTTTCGTGGTTCGAGGTCATTTTAAAGATTTCAGGTCTTTAATGTTCGTGTTTACCGTTCAAGGTTTTTGGCCAAGTGTCGAGATCCGTTCAAGTTTCAGATCAATTCGCTTTTTCATTGTTTCAGATCCTTTTGAGTTTTTCAAATTCGTCCGGTTCGAGTTCCAGGTCGTGCGTCAGTTTGCCTTGTCGTGGTTCGAAGTACAGGTACAGGTCATTTGAGTATTTCCAGGTCAAGGTTTGAGGTCGCTGGGTTCAAGGTCTTCGGATGGTGGGAGTGTGGTTTGTGTGGTTCGGTGGTCTAGGTTTGTCAGTTCGTGTCCGAGTACGGTTCATGTGATTAGATGGTCGTGGTTCATGGTGCAAGTGTGGTTTGGTGGTTGTGGTTCGAGTGCGGTTTTGTGATTCATGGTTCATGTATGGGTTCAAGTGTGGCTTGGTGGTCGTGTTTTTGGTTCCTAGCTAGTGATTTGAGTATGCTTCAGTTGTTGTGGTCCGGCCGAAAGGTTTGTGGTCCGGATAGTTCTGGTTCGAGGCTGTGGTTCAAAAGATCGTGGTTTGAGTGGCCAACTGTGTGGGCAATTTTTTAGGTTTATCGTGATTTGTAATCATATTAATTTTCCATGTACGTGACAGTAGTTTTAGCTTCATGCTAGTTATTTTTAATATATATCGACTTTAAAGAAATTGCATAATTAATTAATAAATGTAATATACTCTGATTTTTTGGATGGTGATAGATTTGTTGCCTTAAATATTGTTTTGAAAATCAAGATATATAACGAAAAACAGATGATCCCAGATGCCTAGAAAAATGAGCCCAACTGAAAACGGGTCCATAAACTAATGAACCACCTCTACACGTTGTCCACAAGTCAAAATAGTTAAAGAGTTGCACATGGCCATGACTCAACGACTGAAATTGGTTCAATAAAAAGACATGGAATGCAGTTGGGATGAGGAAAGAAAGATTCTTTTTAGATCTTTTTGCAGACAGGTACAACTGTTTCATGCATCAATGCTTGTAAGGTACAACTTAATCATGCATGTGGGGTTTCTCTCTGGTCCACTTAACACCATTTCCATGTTCACGGCGTACAAAGAAAACTGATTTTTCATGCATTGTGAAGTTGTACGGTGCATGTTACTAATGCATTGTAAAGGTTTATGTTTTATTAAGTTGTATAGTACATTTAGGTTTAAAAATGTTAATTTCTTGATGCATTATTAGGTTTTACAGTACAAGTAGGTGATGCATAATGTGACAAGGGTAAAGATATGGTACCTGCAACTTGGATGAGGAAAACAGGTGTGGGCACAGAAAAGAGATGAAATAGTGTTAACTTTGTTAGTTAAGATGGTAACTGATTTGATTTGTCTTTTAGTTTTGCAATTTCACTTTCACCCTCGCATCCTGAAGAATCTTGGAGTACCTTTGAAACCCATTTTTGAATGTGGATACCTGCAAATGCAATTATTCTTATTAACAATCTACTAGTTACAAAACAGTACTCAATATCTAATACTAGTTTTCATACACTCAAAACTATAGAAACTGAAATTAGATGAAAACTATGTAATAAAATATGAGGGCTAATTTATATTGTTTACGCTTACAGGTTATTTAAATTATTAAACACTAAAAGTACTCGAATACCCTTTATTTAAGTAATCTAGACGTACAACATAAAGACGATGTTAGCATCAGCTGATTTCCCAAAGAAATATAGCTTCTTACTATTCCAAATCAAAATTAATAAGGTACTATTGATCATCAAAACTATTAGTATATAAATGCGAAAAAAAAGAAAATGTAAGTTGCCCCGGGTGTTGCGATCTTATTTTAGAAAAACAAAAAAAAAAGAAGAAGAGAGAGCATGAAAATTTGAAGGGGAAAAAACCAAGTATTTTGCTTGTAGCGTCAAAATCAAGGTTTTGAAAATAAGCCTGCAATTTGGACATTCTCTGTTGCCTTCATCACATTTATTTGATGCAGTTGGCAGGCTATAGTCCGGCCTTGAGGGCCCCCTTCATCTTATTATGATTAAAGTCAAATGCATAAATGAAATTATGTGCTCATTTTATATATATATACATATATGTGTATATATATATATATATTAACAATACTTATACCATTACCATTACCAATACCAAGGGAAAGTTTACGTGTCTAGTATCCTTCTATCCATAAAATCAAGACAAGTATGATTGTATGGTTTCTAATTGATAGATAATATTGGGAGTATTCGGTAATGAACTTATGAAGGATTATATAGGGGATTTGGATTCTAGTTTCCTCTAGAATCGTTCGAGTGTTAAAATCTTGACTCTTGAGAAGATTATTAAAAATATAATTTCTAAAAATTCCCCTAAATAAAAGCATGTCCAAGTAGTTTATGAATAGGGTTTAAGATTATCAATTAATCAGCCTCAATCATATCTAGTTTTTGACAAATACAACAAATTTCTGCTAGTTTATTAGATTTTTCCATTAAAAATCTCAATACTTTTCCCAATATCACGTCATTTTGATAAGAGGAAAATAGTCAAATGTTACAACAGATCAAGAGGCAAGTAACGTGATCAAATAAACTAAGTATAGAGCTTTTTGTTTTTTTAATAATATAGTACATATATTGGATGATTTATTTAGATTATTTATGTACAATAGTAATATCTTTTATTCTAAACAATTAAAGTCAAACTTCAACATTAGGATCCTGACAGATTGGACAAAATGGTAATTAAAGTTATTCATTATAAAATTTTCAATGAATACTTAGATATATAATTTGTTTTAAAATGTTTAAATTTAAAACACTAAAAACAATAAGAAAAAGAAAAGGTTACTTATGAGAACACTTGCACACTAGAAAAACATGGTATAAATCATTAAACTTTCTTGTTTATTACAAAATTTTCTAATTTAAAAAGGAAGAGACTAAACCGCATAAACATAAAAAATATTATTGTTTTCGAATATTTAATTTTGTGCTTTGTAATTCTTGTTGGGGTTTTTGTTGGTTCCTTTTCTTCTAAAGCTTGTAGAAGTGAGGTTACTATGTTTCTTGTTTGGTTGTTCAATAAAAGTTAAAACCTTCAAGAAAACCATTAAAAAGAAGTAATGGTATTTCGTTTTCCTTTTTTTTTCTTTTAAATTTTGCTTGAAAGGGTATTAGGAGGGTCTTTAAAAAAAGTAAATATTTGAAAAGAAATAGATCAATAACTAATTTTTTAACAGCTAACTCAGATATATCTTAACTTCTACACCTCTGTTTCAAATAAGCGTACAATTCTAAAACGTCATGAAATTTATAATCTAACTATATGAGATGTGTTAGTTGTTTCACATGGTTATTGGTTCAAGTTTTTTAGTAGATACATTTAAGAATGTATGTTTAAAAAATACGATTAAAGAGTGTTTTCTTCGATTTAAGAAAAATAAGACTCAAACCCTTAGACCTGTAGCATGGAAAATACCTTAACACCACGTGATCAAACGTCCTTTAGCATAACTATTTATTTTTTAAGCAACCATTTTAAATAATCCCTACACCCCGTAGTCAAGAAAGGCAAACAAAAACAGGGTGACAGGGTCCCACGAACGCAAATTGCATAGGGTCCTTAAATTTCTCGGACAATAAATAAAAATTATTAAAAAATTAGCTTATAATTAATCGATTATGTCTCAATTTTAAATACAATGTCGTTATATTTTGCACATTCCTAAGAATTTTGAGATAATTACACAAACGATCCTTTAAAATATTTTTAAATCTTAGTATTAGTTCTTTATTTAAAAATCTTATAAAATCAGTTGTTAGTCTAATAAAATGTCGCCAAACTGGCATTTCTTATGCTTTAGAGTTTATACTTTATGCAGACGTGATTGAACAAGAATGTATTTAAAAAAATTATATTTAAAAAACTAAAACTTACAGCTTCAATATCAATTTTGTAAACCAGAAGCTTCCGTCGTTCTCTGCAACTAGTCCGATATGCCACCACGATGTGACCGATGGCCAACGCAGGCGAGCATACAAACAACGCCAACTCCGTCGCTCCAACAACCTCACCGCCGCCGATTACGAACGACGCCTTTAGTGACACAAACAACAACGACAGTACTGAACAAACCGTCGTTATTCCCAAGTACGGCCCCGTGGACAGCCCCGGACCGTCGCACAATCCGTAAACACCTGCAGATATTCACAAAAACCGTTCAGATCACAGACTACAACAGTTAGAGTAATGAGTATTCTTCGATTAATCAACAATTTAACATACAGAGGATGATGCCGGATCTGATTATCGAGATGAGAGGGATATCAATAAGCGAGTATCGAAAATCATAATTGCTTAAATGAGACGAGATCGTTTGGAGGAAGGAGAAATTCCGATCATCTGATGGCGATGAAATCGAAGCCGATAACAGAGCTGCCGGAAGCAGAGCGTCGGCGACGGCAACAAGTATGGGCGCCGAGAAGAACAGAAACGATACAATCATAGTAATCAAGAAGAAAACCGTCCGGATTCCTCGCAAAGCTCTCGCATCCTTCAAAACCCCCATCATTTCGGATTCGGATTCTGAATCTGATTTTGATTCTACCTGAAGAATTAGAAATGGGGGTGCTGGATGGATGATTTTGGGTGGGAGCTATACGTTTGAAAGCTAAGCAATGAGTTGGAAACTTAAAAGGGGTACAGGAGGTCAAATAGAGGTACCTGTTTCTCTCTCTTCAACCTTTCTCTCTCTAAAATTGTATATTGCACGGTTCCTTCTCTGTATTGGAAGAATCAATATTCTAGATATAACATTATTAATTAAAACGGTTTATCACGTAAACATCTTCTTAAAATCATTTTTTTCTACTTATTTTTCTATTTACAATATTAAGATAAATGTTAAAATCAAGAAAAAAATAGAGAAAAAAAATTTAATAGAATTTTACATATAATCATCTAATAAATAGAAGATGAAATAGAAAGATTTAATAATATAAAATATAATTTTTCTTCAACAAAAGATAAATTACTTCTTCCACAAGAAAATAAAAACAAATGTAGTAAAAATAAAATATATTTTGTGGTAAATTTTAAAAATTGAAATGAATTTAATTTATAATATAATGTTATAATTGTCAAGATTTGGTAAAGAATGTATGTGATATAAGGGCACATCAGATGTGTAGCATGGTAGTACCGACTATATTTAAAAAGTTTACACGCTGTGTTACTTTCAATTGATTTTTTTATATGTGTAACTTCCGATTGAGTGTTATATTATTTGTTACTACCTTGAAATTTTTTTTGGATCCGCTACCGAATACAAAATAAATTATAGTTGGATGTTTAAGTTCAATACCTAAGTGGATGGTGACATATACTTGAGTTGAAAAACAGAAAGTAGAATTTTCTAAAGGAATAAAACATTTTCACATTTGTTAAGGGTGGTCCATTTTTTACTATATATATTATATATATAATAAGATGATCAATTTTACCAAAGGGTGTAAAGAAGTTTCTCTAAAATGGCTCTTCTTTTAAAGACCAGAACCAAAAGTTGTCTGGTTAGAAACAAGAACTTGGATGAGGATGAAGAGGGTAATTTGTATGTCTTTATTTATCTTCTTGGCCTCTAAACTTTGTTCCTTTAAAGGGTGTCATAAAAAGACACACATATATATATAAATTATTTTTGGATTATTAGCTTATTAAATTATTCATTATTTGACATAATTGAAGTTTTTCCTATTCATCATTTGTTTTTGTTATGTGTTTTAAACTCTTAATCTAGCTTTTTGAGTTTTTTTTTTGAACGGTAATTTTATTAAAGAAACCTAATTACAGGACTAAAACTAGCGGTTTGCAAGACCAAAATATACTAATCGGTTCCAGTTCCAGTTTTTTGGTTAATTTCCTGTCCGGTTAAGGGTAAAAACCGAACCCCGTGGATCGAAGAACCGAAATAAAGAAAATATAGAAACCGAGAAGCGACCTGAAAGTGTATGAGTTGGTCGGGTTTGGGACTAATTTCATTTGAGTCAAACGATTTTTCTCCTCATCCCTAGAGTCCAAACAAATACCCATTTTAGGTCGGTTGATAAAAAAGCATAGCGATTAACTTCAAATGGTTATCTTGATTGAAATTGATGGTAACTTGTTGTGTTGTTTACTTAGTTATGTGTAACATTTTGAAAATGAGTCCGGTAGTTTATGGGTTAATTTATGTGGTCGATAAAATATGTTTTGTGAAAATGTTTGAGTTTATAAAATAAGTTGTTTTGTAACTCCTTAAACTAAAGTAAAATATTTCAAATTTGAAATTCACATAACACATAAAATATTAGTCTCTTTTTCAGACTAACCATATAGTTATACGAAACAATTAAATGCAAATCATTAATATTCGACAATAGAGCATCTGTTTGGAAACAGGTAGAGGTATACCTGGAATATAAATACTATAACCGTTACTTTTATTGCACTATAAACAAGTCAACCACATATCCATCTACATGACTACATGGAGCCCGTACCACATCCTCCTAATCTATATAAACCTGAAAAGGTGAGAAACCATTGAAGTAAGCGATAACACTTAACGAGAACTTACTCTCATACTTGTTAAGTACTTCTTTTTTGAAAAACAATATACTTGTTAATTACTAATTAGTAAAAGTTTGTATTAGCTTAATGTTTAGTATATGTAATTTTTATTCGTTACTAGTATTTGGTTTGCACTACACATAAAGCGTTTCGATAACCGTTAGATTCAGTACGAATACTCAAATCTTTAATGAAGCACCGAAGGCATATGATAGTAATCAGATAACAACTAGCTTGAGTAACAAATCATATAGCTTAATTATTTTAATATTGTTATTTACCATCATTCGGCATGTAGGTAAAGCGAGTAGCCGCGTATATGTTTCTATGAGCTACACATAAGGTTTTCTACATATCCTTAGCTATCTTCTGATTTGAGACATGCAGTGTGAAACACTTCATTTGGTAAGGCCATGACTAAGTGGTTTCTAGCTTTGGCATCTGTACTCACCAATATTTCGATCTTCATCAATTTGTTGGCTATGGTTTTTGCGAAGAGCGAGGAACCACTACTGCCAACGGACTTGCATCGGGTAATGTTACCGGAACACTCATTCGAACATAAGGTCCATCCTTAATGATTTAGGGAATGTAGTAGTCTAGATTTTATAGATATAACATCATATGTGATTTTCCAACTTTGAAATTTTTTCAGATTAAATTTTGAATGTCTAACAACTAACCATTTTTCTAAATATTTAGAGTCAGACATCGTAGGACATAGTCTAATATTGATTATTAAGTCATTATTAGTCAAACTAAGATATAAAAAATGTACAAAATTGTTTAGAGGGGTGAATACCAAATTTTCAATATTTAAGAGAATATAAAATGTGAACTAAGTAATAGAAATGAAATAACACAAATACATACTTTTTAAATGATTATTTATTAAACAAACATGTGGAGTTGATTGGCGGGAACAATAAAAGGGGAACAAAGCCTGATTGAATACAAGCTCAAAGACCAATGAGAAATCTTTAGTGTGAACTTACAATATAAGCGTGCGGACCCTGATAAAATTTTAAATGTCGCTACTATTTAGCCTCCTTCTTTCACAAACTCAAATATTAAATTAAGAGGGCTAAAATTTTAATATAGCTTTTTCACTCACACATGTCAAATTAAGGGGGGTTATATAGATAATCAATGGGGATTATATAGAATCATCTAATTTTAAATATGAAAATTACATACGGAGATGTGATATATTATTCTATTATTTTCTTCTACTCACAAGATCAATATAATTTATATAAGTGTTAAAATCAATGGAGGTGATAAAGAAAGAGAATTAGTGGATTTTTACATGTCATCATATGATGAGTATAGGATGATGAAATAGGAACAAATAATATGAAGATATATCATTTTTCTTTCATAAAAGGTGTTAAACTATTCTCAAAAACTTTTGCCTCTCCTTTTTGTTTGTGTGTGTATCCGATAGCTAAAACTCTAATAAAATCATAAGATACAATGGTATGTATACTTCCTTCTATATGGCCTATTTGTCTGGCTTCTATTTATTTATTTCCAAATAATTAAAAAACCATTAAATAATGTAAACAAATAAATTCATGTAGCTATTATAGTCCTGACAATACACAAATAAAAATATGTTTTTATTTAACTTTTTGGCATAACTTACAAATTTTTAATAACTTATCTATATTTTCTGTAATAAAGGGAGCAATAGATGCATTAGACGGGGATCTAGTGCATGTAGTTATGCAAGTTAACGAGCAACCAGCTTGTAGAGGAAGAAGATGAGGTCGGTGGTATCAAAAATGTTTTAGGTGTTTGTAATTTCTATATTTATTAGGTGTTCGTGATTTCAATATGATTTTCACTTTTGTTTCGCGGGGATGGGTAGGTATAGGACATAATTCAAGAGTACCAAGAAAAAAAATAGATTATATAACATCCAACTTCCCATTTCCTCAATAATGAATGCATTTTATCTTTTAATTTTTTATTTATGCATATAATAATACTGTATTAGCTTCATATCATAGCACGAGGTATTCGTTGGCGAATTTCTAACATCAGCATGCTTTAACTAAAAAGTAAAAGTTCAACCATATACATGTTCGACTTAGAAATGTTATTGAACCCGCTTCCAGTATCCTACAATTAAGATTTTCAATTTTAAAACAAATGGATTATTAGTTATAAATTTGAAATATAAAGCAACATAGTGATTGGTTGTCATAGTACATAATATCATACTAAAGTGTAACATTTACAAACACTATTTCTTGAGTGCGATGAATACTCAATTTAATATTTGTAGTTTAGTACCAAAGTTATATATTAATGATTATCTAGTTCAATATAACCCTAAAATTTTAGTTACTAATGACATTATGGTTAAATTTAATGTGTAGTTTTGTGTTATTAACAGTTTTGGCTAAGCATTATTGGATACTTGTTATCTTTAAGTTCAAATTTTTTTACTTTGGAAATTATCATTTATAAGTTACGTTATAAAACATAACACTATTTTCTAATAGAGATTTATATCAGTTATTTTAGATTACAAAAACCATTTTTAAGCATTAAACAACATTTGGGTATATGTTATTTCACTTTTTATACAGACATCATTTATCAAAACGAACTTTCTTCAGGATCATATTTAATGGTAAAAGTGAAAAGTAAGCGACGTTTTATGATTTGCTAATTTTCAATTAAAGAAAGTTGTACTTTTTATTATTCATCTACGATCATCTATGATCCTATAAAATAAAGCTGAAATACAAAAATTAATGTATTAAATCTTAGGTTTTTAGAATACTCTTAACAAATTTCAATAATTTAAGCAACCCAGATAAAACATTAGTATTTTTATTGGTTTTAATATTATCTCTCAATTGAATGGTTGGCAATCCAACCTGTATCTGCTTAATCATTGAAGAACATCTTCAACTTATGTATCATTGTGAATGATTGTACGACAGAATTATAATTATCCCTTTCTAAATTTAATAAAATTTGTTTAATTGAGATGTTGATAAGAAACTTTAATGAAAAATTAAATTTTCTTTCGTTAAATCTTCCTACTTTAGTCTTTATTCACTAAACGATGATATGTGAAATTTATTAGTTCTTTTTCTTTATTGAAAAATGATATATAATCATATTATTTTTCCTACTTCATCCTCCTACTCATCACAAGATGACATGTCGAGTCCACTAATTCTCTTTTCTTATCTCCTCAATTGATTTTGACACGTGTCTTGATCTTGTGAATACGAGGATAAGTAGGAAGAACAAGTAGAATGATATATCACCTCTATTCTTTATTTTCTCTCTTGATTTTATCACCTGTCTTGATTTTATAAGTAGGAGGACGAGTAAAAACATAAAATAGAGGGATATGTAATTTGTCATCTTTAATTTGCTAAATAAATATTAAATAGGGACCCTACAATCTACAATTAAATATTAAAATCTACGTTTTAAAACCTATGAATTAGTATTGATATTTTTTTTTCTCTTTCTGCACGAAAATTACTACCAAGAATGTAATTTCTCTATTCTCTATATTTGTTTTCAAGAAAT
The DNA here is from genome assembly GCA_032274825.1 of Drosophyllum lusitanicum. Taxonomy (NCBI): domain Eukaryota; kingdom Viridiplantae; phylum Streptophyta; class Magnoliopsida; order Caryophyllales; family Drosophyllaceae; genus Drosophyllum; species Drosophyllum lusitanicum. Next base: position 5,402 of record JAUEJL010062833.1, on the reverse strand, counting down.
AATATCTTACAAGAAGATGATTTCTACAATTATATCTACAATTAAATATTATTATCTCTCGAACTAGTTATATCTTAAAAGAATTTACAAGAAAAGGTTATCTTTGTTTTTTCAGATCAACCGCGGTGACAATTGTCATCACTGTTAGATCTTTTATTATGTTCATTCCTTTTAATTAGTACTTTAAGTTTAATGTACATATAACATTAGAAATAGTTAAGGGTACATTATGTAAATACCTTTGAGATATAAATACATTATAACTAACCATACTAATCTATGCTTTCATTCCACATACGTTTCATAGAAAACTCTCTCGTCTTGTTCATATAATCCATATACAGAGTTCATATTATTGTGGTTGATTGCTTCAATTATCGTCAAGATACCAGATACACTTGGATCTACAAGTGGTACTAGCTAGAGCGTGATGTGAAGTATCCATTTAACGTATACTCTATTAAACATTTGATGAGGTTATCTAAGGAGAAGATTTGTTTCTCAAAGAGCGAACACATTTGTAATATACCAGAAAATACAAAAAAGGAGAACTTGCAAGCGAATTACAAATGGGTTCCTAAGTCATCTACGATTTTCAATAACTCTGCTGACTCAGGACATTTTCAAAAGCAATCCCATAAGATTCCCGAAACCCCCTTCGAATCTATTTCTAATTCTCTTAATCCACTAGGACCCAAACTCAGTTAGGTATCAAAATATGCATAATATGTTTTTTAGATCACCCAATAGACATTGTGATTTGTGAAACACATTAGTTACATTCTAGAGAACATTATGGAGTAAATAACTGTGTGTTCTATATGATGATAAGTTTAAATCTCGTGGATAGAAGAATTAAAAGTGTTCCCTACAATTTAGCTCATAAAATCATTGTGTTCAACATCAGCCTGAGTCTAATGATTTGAGAAAATTAAAACTGTCTTTGCTTTTATCACTAACATATATTTCTTATTGTCCATGAATTGTTTCTTGCAGGGGAGAGCAAGTTATCGATACCCACAGGTTTGTAATTTTTTGTCAATGAAATATGTTTTTATACATACTTGTAGGGGATAAATTTAGAAAATGTTCCACAAAAAATTTCTTTTAAATTTGTTTGTTTTTGTTTAAGTTTTATTTCTAAAAAATCCAAAACTTTAGAAAATCTTTAAAAAAAGTTTACAAAAATATTTTTTTATTTTCTATTATTTCGTGCGTATTATGCTTATTCATCTTTTCACTCCTATAGAATAGCCAGAGCCGGACAAACCTACCAAATGAGCTACCTGCTTCCTATAAGTAAGAGCCGGACAAACCTACCAAATGAGCTACCTACTTCCTAGAAGTAAGAAAAAGAATGTCCACTATTCTGAAAGAATGTTATGGGAAAAGTTAAAAAATTATGAGCATTTAATTGCTGAGGGTGCGAGAGATATGATCAAAAGATCCTTACCAATAAAAGGTGTCAAATATCTGGGTAGCCACATCTATTAATGGTCTTCATATGTTAACTACTGGAATCGAAGATGACATTATGGACCCACTGATGCATTACATTAACCTCACCCACCTACTCAATTATTTCTTAAGAAATAATTATTTTAAATTCACATGGAGATTTAACACATACACTATTGACATTTCACTTGGAGAATGTTGATATTGAAAACATGAAGACAGACACTCTAATCCCCGACTTCACTCATGTACTAATTAAGTCTAAAGCCAATTGCAAAATCATTTAAATTCTTTTTCTAGGACACTTTTTGAATCAAATGCTTGTCTTAGTGGTAGACACGAAACATCTTGAGTAATATCCTTATCATAATTACAGTGATACATGAAAATCCTAACAGTGCTAACATCATGCCAACGCTGAAGGTATGCTACTCGGTTTATTTTAAACTTTATTTTAACGAGTGATCTATGTGATCTTGGTGTTACAACTGATGCTTTAACTGTAATATCATTCTGTTGAAGACGAAGATAATGATGTTTATCTTTCCAATACAATCATGAGGAGGATTTCAAATTCACATTCTGAAAGATTCATGCAAAGATCAAACTGCAAGCGCTTTACAAAACATGATGATCATGAACACCATGAGTGGTAGATGTCATTATAAAAAACAAAACATCTACAGTTGTCTTTCAATGTCAACCGTTTCCTACATTATAAGAAGATGAGATCCTTATTACATAAAAAAGAGACAAGAAAAAAGTTGACAAAGCTTCAAAAAGGGGAAGACATCTGCTCACAAAATTGAGTGAGAGCAAGTTTTTGAAAAAAATTTCAAAGCAGTGTTAAAGATCAAGAGCTACTTTTGAGGGGGGAGTAAACTTTTTTGTGACAAAAACTTCAAGAATGTTAAAACAGAAGATCCTTTTCCCCGAAGCAAAATTCCAGGTGTAATACTCAAGGTCAAGCGCTCCCCTGAAGATAAAAGAGATGATCATGGTTGTACAAATTATGAAAAGTCTGAGGTTACCGTTGAAAATTCTAACAACAAGCTTATCACTAAAGAAGAGACTTTGAAGATCTCTTGAAGACTCAAAACTACAAAGAACGATCTTTGCGCTTTGCTGATTATAGAAAGAAAAAGATTCTCTGCATATTTTAAAGAGAGGAATCGTTATGATGCTTAAATAAATAGTTTTAAATTTTTTTATGCAAAATTGTAAAATGAACACAAATGGGGAGATTGTTAGATCCTTACTTGTGTTCATTCCTTTCTAGTGAGATATATTAAATTTTAGTGTCCATATGACATTAGTAATCATTTAGGGTAAATTTTGCAAATACACTTAAGGTATAAATAGTTTGTAATTAACCCTAATTAATCTAAGCTTTTATTCCACGTATGTTTCATAGAAAACTCTCTCGTATTTTTCATACGATCCATATACAGAGTTCATAATATTGTACTTGATTGCTTCAATTACCGTTTGATACCAGATAAGATAAGTAACCGTCACGTTAACATCACGAACTCATTACTATCTACCCATAGTGATAACATTCATCACTAGACACATACACAATTATTTATCTTGAATCCTATTGTTAGAGAAAAAAGATAATAGAGAAAACATAACGAGGGGGCTTAGCTCGTTTCTCACACCACAAGCTTGTGGGTAACGACGCCTTAATGAACACATGGCAATGGACATAACAAAACATAACTACGAGTAAATCATGCTCTCTTTGAACAGATTTGTATGTTATTAGTTGCTTCGTGTAATGAAAATGATTTGTGCATAACACTATTTTATCATACATAATAAAAAAGAGACAAGAATAACTGACAAAGCTTCAAAAGGGGGAAGACATCTACTCACAAAATTGAGTGGGGGCAAGTTTTTGAAAAAATGAAAAAATTTCAAAGCAGTGTTAAAGATCAAGAGTTACTTTTGAGGGGAAGTAAACTTTTGTGTGACAAAAACTTCAAGAATGTTAAGACAGAAGATACTCTTCCCCGAAGCAAAGTTTCATGTGTAATGCTCAAGGTCAAGCGCTCCCTTGAAGACAAAAGATGAACATGGTTGTGCGAATTATGAAAAGTCCAAGGTTACCGTTGCAAATTCTAACAAGCTTATCACTAAAGAAGAGACTTTGAAGATCTTATGAAGACTATAAACAATAAAGAACGATCTCTAAGCTTTGCTGATTGTAGAAAGAAAAGGAATCTATGCTTATTTTGAAGAGAGAAATCGTTATGACGCTTAAATAAACAGTTTTAAATTTTTTATGCAAAATTGTAAAATGAACACAAATTGGGAGATTGTTCGATTCTTAATTGTGTTCATTTCTTTCTAGTGACGTATATTAAATTTTAGTGTCCGTATTACATTAGTAATAGTTTATGATAAATTTTGTAAATACACTTGAGGTATAAATAGTATGTAATTAACCCTAATTAATCTAAGCTTTTATTCCACGTATGTTTCATAGAAAATTCTCTCGTCTTTTTCATACGATCATATACAAAGTTCATAATATTGTACTTGATTTCTTCAATTACTGTTTGATACCGGATACATTTGGATCTAAGATTAGTAACCGTCACGTTAACATCACTAACTAATCACTAACTACCCGTAATGATAATAGTCATCACTACCATCACTAGACTCATACACAATTATTTATCTTGAATCCTATTGGTAGAGAAAAAAGATAATAGAAAAAATATAACGAGGGGGCTCCGCTCGTTACTCACACCACAAGCTTGTGGGTAACGACGCCTTAACGAACACATGGCAATGGACATAACAAAACATGACCAAGAGTAAATCATACTCTCTTTGAACGGATTTGTATGTTATTAGTTGCTTCGTGTAAGGAAAATGATTTGTGCATAACACTATTTTATCATACATAATAAAAAATATGTGTTTTAACTATAATACTCAAACATTTAGATGAGAAAAAATGATAATAAGTTTATAGGGTATAAAAATCATATTTATTTTATATGACAAAATAATGTTATGTAAAAATACATGTAAAGAAAATGTTCACATGATTTCCAAGGCATACAACGTTTTTTATTCTTTTGTTTTTAAAACATTCATACATTCATATTGTTTTATTTATAAACTGTTAAGTTTGAATCTATTATAAAAGGGTGTTGTTGATTGCGCGCACCATATCGTAGGGTATCCGATGCAACCATCCAAACCCTACCAGAAATTGGTAAATAATATAAATCTTTGTTTATGACTTGGCCACATGCTTATTTTTGTCCCTATGAATCTTTCCTGTTGTATTTTAGAACTTGATTCCTTTTTTAAACTGTTATAATTTGTTTTTATTTTTTTGTTTTATCATATACAACTTAATCAACCTAACTTTTTGGATTTTACTTGAAGACCTATTTGTCATCTCAAATAAAAAAAATATTAACTAGGAGGTTGTTTGATTATATCTCAATGGTTCTAAATTTGATCAATATTTGTATATTATTTAATAATAATTTAAATATGTGTTAGTAAATATGTGACAAAATTCATCATCTCGTGATGCGATCTCTAGTCCTTCAAAAGTCAAAATACAATCTTTAAAAAATAAAACTTGATTATGAAATAGAAGTATAATAGGCAAACTGCTTCGAAATACAATGAACTTTAGCTAAGTTATCATTGTATACAATCAACTTTAAAAATTTTAAAAATAATACAATAAACTTACTTATTCATCCCATTATATACAAAATGTAACCTGAATATCAAGTTACCGGTAATTTCATTTTATTAATCTATTTCTTTATTTCCTAATTTGTTGTTCTTGATGTATTATGATTTTTATCTTTCCGGTGTCTTCCAAATCCAGAAATTTAACTTGATGTTTATGAAGAATATGCACACTTACAATAGATGAAGAATGATGTATATAAAAACTC
>JAUEJL010062822.1:0-18073 GCA_032274825.1 Drosophyllum lusitanicum | reverse complement strand
GGAATGGGTTAGGGGAACTGAGGGGTATCCCCATCCCTACCCCTATCCCCGTTTCTAAGTTCGGGGAATCCCCGTCTCCCATCCCCATCCTCGGTCAACTCGGGATTCCTTGATCAAATTGGGATTGGAAAATGGGTTTCTCATCGGATACAGATTTTTTTTATCATCCCTAAATGTGAGTGTATTGACTATAACATGAAATATGATATGTACGTAGAAAATGTGGTACAATTAACAAGACTCATAAATTATTTATATAAATACGTGCAATACCAATAATATATTAAATGAGAATATTGTGATATATAATTATATATGGTTCAGTTGTACGTGTTTTAAGCCCTTGGTTTTTGTTGTTATGTATTTTCTTTTCTTTTCTTGAAGTAGATAAGTAAACAAAATATATATTGACGTTATTAGAAAACCAAATTATGTTTACTAATTAAATATATAGAAGTTAAAAAATGGATTAATCATGTAACCATTAGATTCAAAATATCTCCTAGAGACTAATTAATAAAGTAAAAAATCTTATGAAGTCGACCAATTATAAAATGATCAAGAATGAAGATTTTGTAATTTCAACCCAAACAAACATGTTGTCTAAGTGATAAGATCATAAGATCATGTTTGGACCAAATAACCCTAAAATATATTCCCCAAAAGTGTTGTTGTGTGGTGGTGGGGACTTACAAGATGGCACATGAGGCACTTTGAGTGACCCCTGCCTTACATGGTTGTGGCAAAAGCTATGCAACCAACACTTGTGGGTTAAAGTGGGCATACTTTTGTGCTTTTTAGCCTCCACATGTGGCATGTACTTCTTGGAGTCACTTCAAGCCAATCTATGTGCCTCCAATGTTGCTCCATGTGTGGGCAGTAAACTAGTGTTCCTTGCCATTGACTCATCTATTTTGATTCTATCATTACATTTTTATAACAATGGTTCTTTTTATTAATGAAAAATAAAAATGTAAATTAGATGTGTGTATAAGCAAGTATATAGTGAGGAGAGTAAAATCAAAGACTCGAAATAGTAAAGTAAGCGTAACCAAGGCTCATATTTGACACAGTTCATTTAAAATATATTCAACGTCCGTTTATCAGGGTACAATGACCAAAATGTGTATTATTGAAATTCACAAACTTACCTGATCATCACAGAGTTTGATTGTGTATCGTTATATTTGACTGGAACCCTTTATACAAAACCTGATATCGAGTTTCGTGTATAAAGTTATAAAATATATCGATTGATTATAGAATTGTATTTGTGATTAATGCTGAATCATGATTTCTGATAGTTGATTTACAATGTCAAATTGCAATCTTACATATTTGAGCTGTAAGTTTGAAACGATTTTGAAATTGTTTCCAAAACTAGACCACATAATATTATGAATTCGAGAAACATTCGTGTACACAAAACGCGTCCACACGTGAGTTCAGTAATTTTAGCCTTTCGAACCCAAGACTTACAACGCTCTACATGCATACAGAAGATATATGATTTTAGCCTTTCGAACATCTCTCAATAACGATACTTGAAAATTGATGCACAAACCACTATGATGAAATTTATAATCTACTATAACCTTTAAATATAAAGTTTGAATAAATGTACTTAAATAATATATGGATGCATTATTAAAGTTACAATAGTCTATAAGATGATAATCCAAAATCATATTATCTTCTTACATCAGTTTTTTTTATGACTAAACATACACACTCCCTACATTTAAACCTAATTCTACACCAATTTATCTATTACAGAACTTGAACCCACAACCGTATAAAGTACCAAGAACATCAGATATTATTGGACTATAAGCCTTTTAGTTCTTCATATATCAATTGATAAACAAGAGATTTGCTAGTGATAGTGATTTTTTCAAATGGATTATGGCTTCTACCGACCGGACTTATGTGATGCTTTGAACAAAGCCTTTGTTAACGTGGCTTAATTACTTGCTTATATATCAGCCTTAACAGATTAGATGTCCAAACGATACACGTGTTAGTTTTAAAAAATGATAAATATTATATTAAAAATTAATAAAAAGATACTAAATAATTATAAAACATGAAATGAAATAAATGGGAATTTAAAAAATGGTGACGGACAATGTCAACATCTAGATTAGCGGTGGAAACGTTGACGGGAGGTTGAGTGCAGGCGTGATGATAAACATGATATCATGATATAAAGAAACATAATTATGTTTTTTGTACAAACCATCAATTGTTGTTATTACAAGTATGACAATAAGATCAAATCTTTACAAAAGATATAACTTAGTCACAAAATCACATCCTTTTATGTAACTATTGCTTGTTAAAAAAATAATCATAAGCATTATCAATATGGTGTCACTTGTGTTTTTACCCAAACATGGCACTTCTTAATGTTTTAACCTCTAAAATTTTATAATCTTGATCTCAAAAGTTTGAAAAACAGTGATTGGACCACATTGTGAAAAACAGGTTAATGACATAACTAAACTTAATTATAATTACTTATACCGTTATACATAACTATCTTCTCTTTCATTAATTACGGTTAATAATACAATTATCTAATTAAAAATTAGCATACATTTTGTATTTAAAAGAAAATCCTTAAACTCCACTTTATCAGTCGTCTAACCCCAAACATTCTGTCACGCTTCTTCATTTTCCTCGTGAGTCCTCACCCACCCCCATTATTCCTTCTCCTCAAACAACCCAATCCTTCCTAATTCAATTTCACATTATATTAGTCCAACACACTAGCTGTAATCTTTCTAAAGCAAGAAGGAAAGGGATAAAGTCAGGTCTGACCCAAATTGAGCAAGGCACTAGCACGGTGTGTGTTTAATAGTGTCCGTGTGTGTTTGTATGTTTGTGCCTAAGATTGTTGGAGAATGGAGGTTTGGGTGGTCAGGAAAAACAGGGGCATCCATTGGTATGTTTGTAGTGCATGTTTTTTAAAGGTTGTAGAAAAAATTTGAAGGTGTGCCAATAATTCTATCTGTGTGCGTCATAGGTGTGACCATAGCTATTGTCAAAGGTGTAGTTAGAGTTACTGGCTAGAGAGTTACACCTTCATTCGGTTTTGATTCAAAAATATACAAATTAAGATAAAACTTACAAAATAAAATTAGTTTGTATATTTTAACATCAATTAAAGTTTGGTTTAATTAAAAAAAAACAATAAAAAACTATAAATTAGAATATTAAAATCACTATTAATAGATGTCTAAGTTTAGAGTTGGGAACATAAATGAATTTCACGTACAAAATAAAATAAAAAAATAATTAACATTTAATTAACTTAAGTTACAATAAATAATACTTAGGACCGGGGACTGGTGGTGGCAAGGCGGAACTGTGGATTAAAGCCGCCGCCTGACCGGTGAATTGAACCTCCACGTGTCGGTGAAGGATCCAATAGGGTTGCATTTCATTCCAGTCAGCCTTCGTCACCCACCAGAAGCTGCTTCTTTTGCTTTCCTTTCCTTTCTCCCTCCATGACTTCTTGATCTTTCACTTCCCAAATTCTGGCGCAGGTCAATTCCCAATCTAAACCCTAATTCCTATCTTCTTCAACCAAAAATGGCGTCTGTAGTTTCCAATTTTTGAACTTGCTGCTCAGGTACGATTAAGGCGATACAAGTTTGGTACCGAGTGATGGTGTCCATGGCTGCATAATTCGCCAAATAGTTTGATTTTGGGTTTGCGGTATGATAATAGATAGGTTTGAAGTATTATGAATTTGTGATCTTTTACCTGTGGATTTGAACTTTTCCCCCAATATATTCATTAGCGATTTGTTAGTTTATATGTTGTTTCGCTTTTTTGATGAAATTCGTGCAAAGATGATGAATTAAGTTGATCGAGAGGCTTAGTGATGTATGCTGCTTGTTGTATGGAAACTGATAATTCACTTAAGGGTAAGTTTCACGAGTGTCACTGTATGAGCCGTGTCCAATTCCTAATCTGTATGTTCACGTTCTCAAACGCCCATAATTCGAACTGATATAAATTCTACTAATTTGTTTGTCTATCTCCATCTTACGGTGAAAGTTGTGAATTCTGGAATCTTGGCTTCTATTTGTTGATTACTGTTTTTTTTTTTAAATTCAGGTTGATATTTGGTGCTTCCATCTTCTATCCTTCAGCTTTTCTGTTGTTATTTGATGGGTGGTAGATGTGTACCTGGCTGGCCATTGAGGTATAGGCTGGGCTGTTGGTAGGAATTAAGGAGTCACTTTGCAATAACGGTGACCTTTTTCCTTATTTAAACAATGGCTGATGACAGTCAACGAACAAATCGGCTTGCTTCTGGGTTGGCTCTAATATTGGATGGTGAGGATCGGAAGGAGAGTTGCCAGAAAAATCGTCTCGTCTCATATTGTGATGATTTTGGTGAGCAGTCACTTGAGCGAACTCTTGAACATGTGTTTGACCTCCCACCAAAAACAATTAATCTGCTGACATGTCAAGTCGATGCTAATGTAATTCGTTCTATTATAACGAACAATTTCTTGAAGTATCATAGAACCTTACAGAATATGGATGATTGTAGAGAAGGGGTGTCTGCCATTATCGATGTGTCTGGATTTCCAATTGTTAAAATTGAAGAATCAAGTGTATATGGTGAATTCCAAGTTATAAAACCACCTTTACTAGTTGAGAGCCATGCAGTATTCAGCAGCGCACGAGCTAATGCATGTGTATGGAAAGGGAAATGGATGTATGAAGTAACTCTTGAAACTGCTGGCTTACAGCAACTTGGCTGGGCTACTGTTTCATGCCCTTTCACCGAACACACTGGTGTAGGAGACGCTGATGATTCATACGCATTTGATGGGAAACGGGTTACTAAATGGAACCTAAATGCCGAGAAGTATGGCCAGTCATGGGTCGTTGGTGATGTTATTGGATGCTGCATAGATTTAGAAGCTGATGAAATCTCATATTTTAGAAATGGTGTTCCACTTGGTGTGGCGTTTCATGGAATAAGGAAAATGGTTCCTGGGCTAGGCTATTATCCCGCTATTTCTCTCTCCCAAGGTGAACGGTGTGATTTAAATTTCGGGGCCCGCCCGTTTAGATATCCTACCCAAGAATTCCAACCAATCCAAGCGCCCCCATCCACAAACCAGTTAGCTATTCATTTGTTTCATTGCTTCTCAAAGTTATTGAATATGTGGCGGGGGGAGAGGACCAGTCATAATTATGTGGAAAAGCTACAAAGATTAAAACGATTTATGCCTGTTAACGAGCTATATAATCCCGTTTCTAGTGGAATTTGCATGGAGTTGTTCTCTGCTCTTGATGCAAATCCAGAGAGTGTAGAATACATAAGCTGGGGTCCTCTTTTGTCTTTTCTCATGGATGTTTTCCGTGATCAAGCACCTCATGATTATGAAAGCTTGGATAGAGTGCTTGATATTATACTCGGTTTCCCGGGTTCGATTTCGATTTTTGAACACTTAATCTCTGCCATTTCTTACTGTTGTAAGACCTCATCTATTGTTTTAAGAGAGAGTCCCTATTCGGGTTCATATCCATATCTTGCATTGGCATGCCACATGTTGAGTCGTGAAGATTTGATGGTGGTATGGTGGAAGATGTCAGATTTTGAGTTCTTGTTTGAAGGATTTCTATCTCAGAGAAGTCCCAACAAACAAGACCTTCAGTATATGATACCTGCTGTATGGTGGCCTGGTTCGTGCGAAGATATCTCTTATGAAAGTAGCATGATGTTGACCACCAGAACTTTGACTGAAGCAATTGATAAGGTATGGTACCTTGTTTCCCCTGCGATCTGTTACATTATTTGTTATTTTCTACTAGAGCAGTATCTTGAAAACGGCCTTACGGTAAAATTACGACTGCCAAAAGTTAATGATAGAGCTAGTTACTTTTCTAATAGTTTTACACTTTTGCTAGCTACTGAACCAGGATGCACATTGCCAAGTGATCCCCAAACATCGCATGTGCTTTTATTTTATCTGAATATTTCTCATGTTCCAGCTTTCCGGACTTGGATCTGGATAGATTAAAACTAATATTTTAGACTGTGTATCAAAGGAGAACAAAAGCTTATTTGACTGAGTTTTGTTCTTCACACTTAATGCTGCCACTCTGCCAGGGTTACTCTTATCTTCTTTTAGAAAGAGAAAAAAGGGGAGGGAGTGGTTCCAATCATCCCAAATGTGTGATCATAGAGCCTTGGGTGGGTAGCAGTTGACTAGTTGAGTAATTATAGGAAATCAGAGCAGAATAATCCATTACTTGCTAACATGCTTCTTAAGTGAAATTTAACAATCGAGGTCGACAGGTCGTTACAAACTTACAATCAATGTTTATGCACATTTTTTTATGCTTTTGCAACTATACCATTCATCAGGGTAGGGGAATAGAGTGGGTTCGAGATAGGAATAGTAATATCTGCACCCTCATGAACGTCCAATAATATCCTAGAAGTTCATGCCAGCATTTGCTTTTGGGTGACAAGAACAGGAATTCATGAACTAAATTTGAGAATAGAACAATCTGATTCGATTATGATAGGAAACATTATGCATCTGAGTTATGAAAATCCATGGATAAAGAGCAGAACTTGAGAGTTGTAATTACAACACCAACAAAACATGAAAAATTTAAAAACTAACAAAAAAGTGAAAAACAACATGTATATTATTTAAATAATGATAAAGTCATCTGATTAATCATATTTTGCAGCAGTGGAGCATAACCCATTTCATAGATAAATTAGGAGCCTAAAAACTTGTATCTGTCAAAGGTACTCCTTCACCATAGTATTTTTACCACTTACGTGCAAAAATAAAAATAAAATAAAACAAAAGAGTGAAGTCTTGAAGAAAGATTAGCATTATCATAGCATATCAACACTTGTCTATCTTTATGTAATACGAATATGCATTTTATTTGTACTTATATGCATCTGTATATGATGGGTGTGGATATAAATATGGATATGGATGATATGAGTATTGGTGCATTCCTTTTGCAGATTGAGGAGAAACATAGGGACCTTTGTTGCGTAGTGATGCAGTTCATTCCACCTGTAACGCCTCCTCAGTTGCCTGGCTCCGTTTTCAGAACTCTTTTACAGAATATTATCTTGAGAAACAGGGGAGCAGATCGCAAAATACCACCTCCCGGGGTATCAAGCAATTCGGTTCTTGTGTCTTTGTTCACAGTTATACTTCATTTTTTGTCAGAAGGATTTACAACGAGGGGATGCGGGTGGATGATGGGTCCTGGAACTACTAAAGGATCCAATGTCGGGTTTCTTCATAGAGGTGGCCAACAAAGTTACCCCCTTCCATTGATTCTTAAAAATGACCCTCATCGAGTTGGGATCCCAAGACTCGGTGGGTCCTACAGTCATCTAGCAAATTTTCATCCTGTGAATGTGGACCCCGAAGCAGAAGTAGTTCGGTGGGAGGAAGGATGTATAGATGATGAAGAAACAAGAATAACACATGTAGGCAGTCGGAAACCGTGTTGTTGCTTAAGCTTGGATGCTAATTTTTCACGAATATCTAAGAATCCCTTCAGATACACAACCAAAGCTTCTCAAAGCCATTGCAACTCGATACCTGAGAGATCTGCTCAGGTAGCTGCTGAGTGCAGTACAGGAAATTTGAATGATGAGATCGCTGACAAACCTAGCACAAGTGACCAATCGGATTCTGAGTTTGGTTATCGACCGCTGCAGCAAATGAGGGTTGTAGCACTAGAGAGTACTTCATCTTCCTCAACATTAGTACAGGAGGAACTTCTGGATGCTATGCTTCTGTTGTATCATTTGGGCCTCGCACCCAATTTTAAGCAGGTTAGATCGACTATCTTCTTTTAATACATGTTGAAAGAATAGAATAAACCCCATATTTGCTCTGTATTTGTGAGTAGACATAGCAATACAGGTGGGTTGGGAAGCGGGTCTAAATGGGAACGGTCATAGTTAGTATGGGTCAAAGCGGGCTGGGTCAGGTTGGATTACCTGCAAACACCTTTTGACCATTTTTTGGTAAATAATTATTGTATTTATTATGATTAAGAACAATATTATTACAATAATAGTAATCTGAATCTTTGAATAGAACGATTAAGAGGTTGTATGCTTCATAAATAGACTTTAAGCGACTTTAAACCTGTTTAACCTTCTCTACCCATTTGAGTCGTTGGCTCATTGCCCTTTTAGCTAAGTATTTTTATTCGACTCTTTTGACCTGTATGGCTGTATGAGATAAAATACAAACCAAATCAATCTATTTTTAAGTACTTTAGTAAATGGTAAATGGGTCAAACCTGCCAGCTCTATTTGTAATATATTCTCAATTTGATTATGTTTTACCTTTAAAGTATTGATATCATGAGGAGATTGTATACCCGTATAGGTCTATCTTGTATGGTTGTGTCCCTATCTGATCCATTTAAGCACAAAAGCTATGCAAATGAAGTGTTTCAGTTCATTGATAAATTTTAAGCTATTTTCGTGAAGTCTTAAACACTTGTATGTTTAAGAATTTTGTAGGCTAAATCCAGACCCTTAGGAGTACATGTTATGTGGTAGTGAAAATGGAAAACTTCCCTTGAATGCCATTCTATTTTTAGCTGATTCACCCTTGAATGCATACATTGGAGATGGCCAGCCTTAGTGGGAACTTTTGAGCACTTGGGTGACCTGTTTATATATTATTCCATTTTTTTCTACTTCAGCATACTTTAGGTTCATCGTACCCTTCTTTACCACACACTCTATAAACGTGTGTATGCACAAACATTATCTGTAACATGAGTTGTTTTCATTGTAGGCATCGGCTTACATGTCTCGTCAGTCACATTCGATATCTCAGCTGGAAGAAACAGATAGACAAATAAGAGAACGAAGTAGTGGTGAACAATTAAGGCGCTTGAAGGAAGCCCGAAATGTCTACCGTGAAGAGGTTATAGATTGTGTGCGCCATTGTGCTTGGTAAATATAATTTAGAAATATCCGTTGTATGCCCTCTGCACTTATATAATCCATGTTTGTATATGTATAATCAGGAAATACAAACATACATTTCTGACAAACTAGATGTGATTATGCTACTGAGTGTATGTATCTAACAAAATGTATGCAACTCACCAAAATGCACTATTTGTATTGCAGGTACCGCATTTCTCTTTTTGCCAGATGGAAACAAAGGGGAATGTATGCAGCATGTATATGGATTGTCCAATTGCTTCTGGTTCTTAGCAAAATGGATCTGGTTTTTGGCTATGTACCTGAATTTTATTTAGAAACTCTGGTACACTATCAAACCCTTTTTCTAACATATGCATTTGCACTGTCATTGTTGCATGCATGTTTTTTTCTGGGTCCAATATTTTTTTGTTCTTCCTGAATTTGTAGGTTGATTGTTTCCATGTTCTGCGAAAGAGCGATCCTCCGTTTGTCCCTGCAGGAATGTTTCTAAAGCAAGGACTTGCTTCATTTGTATGTTCTCTTTTTCCTTATATTACTAATGCTGTTTTATATAGAAGTTACTACTTGTGCAAGATCTTGCTGTTTTATTTTTTCTTTTTCCTTGTCTGATGCTTTGTTTTAAGACCAAGTCGCCTGAAAATTTTGCTTTTGTTAGCTACACCATAATAAAGAGAAAAATAAAGAGTGAAAGTAAAAATCAGGCATGATATGTAGGCGGTGTTGTGGATGTGTGAAAGATGATTGATCATTGCTATTATAGAGAAATTTTTACATCAATATGATTGATCATTTATTGAAATCATCCAAGTAGCTTTTTGTTGATAAATTTGAAATCCACATAAACTAATTTATTCTGGTATCCCATTTCTTCAGGTTACTTTTGTTGTTACCCACTTTAGTGATCCAAGGATATCGAGTGCAGAACTAAGAGATCTACTTCTGCAATCAATTTCTGTATTGGTACAGTACAAGGAGTTTCTGGCTGCTTTTGAGACCAACCAAGCAGCAATTCATAGCCTGCCTACAGCACTAATATCAGCATTTGATAACCGATCATGGATCCCCGTAACAAGTATAATTATACGCTTAAGCAAGGGTTGCGGGTTTGGATTTTCAAAGCATGGAGACTCTTCATCGACTTCTAGTGTGTTCCAGGTGAATTCATTAATTAATTTATTTAAGAGTGAGTTTAATCTTCTGATGGTTCTTCTCTCTGGCAAAATATGATAGAAGTAATTTACTAAAATGAAATTTGCCTATAAGTGAAATTTTAACATCATGTCACTTTTTGAAACATTTCCCGGGGTTGACTCTAACATCTAAATTTGTTTGTTGACAGAAATTACTACGCGAGGCTTGTCTTAAAGATGAAGAATTATTTTCAGCATTTCTCAATCGTCTTTTTAATACCCTCAGCTGGGCAATGACAGAATTCTCTGTTTCCATTCGAGAAATGCAAGAAAAGTGCCAGGTACAATGATCTTCTCAAACAAGTGTGTTTTATGTGGTATGTAATACATTCTTCATTTTCTGATTTAGTTTCTATATGAATGCACATTCTGTTTTGCAGATGGTGGAGTTTCAGCAGAGGAAATGCTGTGTTATATTTGATCTTTCAAGCAATCTTGCTAGGGTACTAGAGTTTTGTACATGTGAGATTCCTCAGGCATTTCTGTCAGGGGTGGATACAAATTTGCGTAGATTAGTAGAGCTGGTTGTCTTTGTTCTCAACCATTTGACTTCAGTTGCCGATCCGGAATTCTTTGACTTGTAAGTTCCTTCAATTTATTAACTCAAAAGTTATATCAATTATATAGAGTTCTTTCCCAGTTTCCCTTCCTTAGTACTATTTAGATGTTAGAAAACAGAAAAGACAAGTATGGGGGTTGGGGACAGTTATTGAGTTCATTGCTACTAGATGTTATTATTTGGTAGACTTAAGTTCATTTCTCCGTCCAAACTTCAATTATCTACAAATGCACTCTCTTTGGATCATTGAGACTGATCCCTTATGTTGCTGCCTAGGCCAAAGACTAACTTGTCATATTTCTAGCAGATGTGTCAGCTGATTTATGGTCTTAACTTTAGTTGTTCGCTTTCAAACTACACCAAGAAATACTTCCAGATTTACAATTTTCCAAAACTGACTTGTTCAACAGTCTTTTTTGTAATTCCCTTTCAATAAATAAGGTAAGAAGTCTGTATGTAGATTTGGTTGTAGAGGCAAAATTATAAACTCTTTGGTTCTTGCATGTCACTTTGCCTTCACTTTAATATTTTTAGCAGGAGGGTAGTTGTTTCATAGTTCCAAATATAGGTGGCAACAACGCACCATTTGATTCTAAATGGCTTAGTGCGGGTTATAGTTTTAACCCTAGGGGTCAAATGGTTGAAGTCAGTAAACTCAACTGAAAAGGAAACAAGTCATAGGAATTGAACAGGTCAAAGTCGACCAAAGAATATTTTAATGCATGCAACCTCCTAAACTGCTTTACTCAAGAAGTTAAGTTATTTTTGATTTTTTGTAGCAATTGTATTCATTTGATAGGTAGCCTTAGTTCTCTTGTTTATGGTGGTGCTTATTGTGCTTCTACAGGACACTTAGAAGACCTGGTCAAACTCCTGAGAAAGTCAACCGAGGCATGATTTTGGCACCTTTAGTTGGTATCATCTTGAATTTGTTGGATGCTGCTAGTCTTGCAGCAGACTCCAGAGAGCAGAACGATATCGTGGGCATTTTCGCAAGCATGGACTGTGCTGATACTCTTATCTCCGGATTCCAGTATCTACTACAGTTCAATTGGGTTAGTAGCCATCACTTTCTGCTTATTCTCAACACATGCCACGTTAATTCAAAAATGTGCGCAAAAAGTGTTTCCGGTCAATCTGACCTGACCCATTCAACCCGCACAAACTTACCCGTTTTGAATTGTTGCCCAACCTGCATCTTGCCACCTCTATCAGTAGGCTTTTGTTAGATTACTCATGTTTTATAACTTTACCAGGCGGGAAGCTTTAAGGGGGATGTTCATCTCACGAAACTAAGGCAACTTGAGGATTTCTCTAGCCATCTTATCTCCAGAACGGTGAAGAGAGTGAGCTACAAAGAAGAAACAGAAAACGATGATAACATGTGCTGCATCTGCTACACTTGTGAAGCAGATGCCAGGTTCTTACCATGCACACATGTTTCCTGTTTTGGCTGCATAAACCGTCATCTCATCAATTGTGAAAGGTGCTTCTTTTGCAATGCGACCGTTCTTGAAGTCATTCAAAATGATATGATACACAAAACCTTGTGAAATATAACTTCTTTCATTCGGCTTCATGAATACAACTCCGGTATGTACTTACCGGATTAAATTTAGTTTTACATGGACATATAGAAAGTGGGAATTCTCATAGATAATATATTAGTTATATAAGCGTTATTTCGTTGAAACTGTATAAGTGTCGGCTGTTTTTGGGGGGGGGGGGGTCGTGTAGGCTGCTTATGAATTTTGTAGGGGGGCCACGGGCGATTAGTTTTGTAAATCTCAGTATCTATGAAAGGTAGTCTTTTCGGGTTCTTTTTTTTAATTATTTTCAAGGATTTTGGCTTACATTTCTCATCTTTCTTTGTATATGTTCTTTTATCAAATTCAGAACAAGTCAGTTACTCAGTTGTGTTGTGACAATTTCCTGCTGCTGACCAGTGTCAAGGGTGACCCATGACCCATCACTGGGGCAAGAGTCTGTATTTGCCGTTTGTTTAAGAAAAAAAAGGTAAAAAGAACCAAAGAGTGCATGATGCGGGCTACAGATCTGTATAGTTTTTTTAAGTGTGTAGTAGCTAAATAATACGACCATGTCGATCAAACAAAATCCACAATCTGATTGAGATTTTGAGCCAATTGCTGAACCATGAAGAATATCAGGGTGTTCACAATATGTTATCTGTACCGAAATAGATTTGCAATTCAACATTTTTCTTGAATCAGAACCTAAACCAAGAATATTAGGGTAACCAAGTAACCAGTAAGTTTTATCTTTATCAATTCAGGTGTGATTTTCACCTCCTCTCTTGAAACATACAAACTTTTGATCACATGTTTCCTTTTCTAGCTTCTAACAATCGCACCGTCTAGCACGATGTACACATCCCTCGATCTAAACACCAAAGACCAAATGCAACATAAATTATTCTAAAATAGTTGCTTGCTAACATGTTACATTGAGAATCAAAATTAACTGATCTAAAATGGATAATGGATAATGGAAGTATACTATACATTCATAAGGGGATGGGAAGAGTGTGGCCATGTAAGTAGTCAATCATTTTTTTCATGCCGTCTCTTCCTGGAACTCTCGGTGGAGGAATCTATACCTAAGCACTTGAGAAACGCTTGTTTTGCAAGCCCCAAGAAATTACATGGATGATGAGAATGTTCAAACATCATGCCGCCGCCCTCATTTGTTGTGGATGATCCCTCTCTTTGTGTGGCATTTGGCTTCTTTGCTCTTTCTACTACTTGGCTATTGCTTGTTCCCGTCTCCCTTATTTCATTTTCTCTGACCTGATAATATCTTGAAAGTTTTAGCATATGTATACTAGTTTTAGAACAAAAACACTAGTTGGAACACAAGTAGAATCAAAAGTTGCTTGAATTCCTATATGTGGGCATAGAGATGGCCATTTTGACACGTTTAGTTATGAGTGTGTTGACTTGGGTTTTGTTTTATCTCAACGGGTAAATCAAAAGATTTAGCTAGAACAAGGAATGGGTAAATTGGGTTGAACGGGTCATGTCACCCAAGGTCAATTTTGGATGCATACAAACCTCCTGTTCGTGCAGTCATAATTAAGGCATTCATTATCTATAAGAAATTTAGAATATGGAGAAAAAGTATACGCGGGTCAATCCAAACTGGCCTGGCCCATTTTGATCCATTACCCTGACCCATCATCTTTCCACCTTTAGTCAATAAACATGATGCTGTTTTGAAGGTGGATGTATGCTTGAGGACAATGCTATAAGTAAGGTGCTCATAGTTGCATAATGGCTCTTAGGTTGTTAAATTGTTTATGATACTTTGAGAGTATAATGGTCTGAACAACATGGTTACCAGGTCAAATATATGTTGTGTGTGGATAATAATGAAATTCTAGGTAGTGCTAGGTAATAGAAATAAGAGTGCCAGTATATAAGAGGATATTGAGCAAACTTATGTCCCTACCACTGCCTCAATGGCTGTTATATCGTCCCAAGTTTATCCAAATTATAAGTACAGGTCTATATTATAAACATCAATAATAGAGATAACAGCTTTCCGAAAAGATAAAATAATACTAATAATAATAGAGACAAGAGTGCCAGCATATAGGGATCTAATATCTCATTTCCTACAGAGATGAGGTGTTACTCCATAAATGGAATTATTCTTGTTAATAAGCATTCAGAAAACTGCTAAGGGTTATCAAACTAATATGTTCGTATGTTGAGATTTCAAAATAGCATTTTAATAAACAATATAGAATTATTGCTAAAATGGAATTTATAAGGAATGATATGTTCAAATTCACCTAGTTCCATTTCAAGATCTTCAAAGAGACGGCAAAAACTGTCTTCAAGTTGTATAAATTATTAAATTTCTATAATAACGATACGTCATTAGTCACAGTCCCTAAACACATAATTGTATTAATAATATATCAACACAATAAACAAGGGAAAGAGTTGAGATGTCATTGTCTTTGCACGCAACTATTTCATGAATCCAACAGATCTCGGTCTTTAACTTATCCTTTGCTGACAAACAGGACAATTATACAACATTCTTCTATTGTCCATGTTCAATACAAATATATAATACCCACCAAAACAAAGAATATACAGATATATAATATATGAACTGTATTGTTTTCTTAGAACTTTGGATAGCTCTCTTGGCATCAATATGATGGATAACGCTGGAGGCCAAAGAAGACAAAAGGGAAAATATTAAACCACCTAAAGGAAGGCTAAAGGTTTTCTAATATGTTTAACTAAGCCCAACTATTAGACAAAAGGTTCTTTAATAATTGGCGAAAATCAATTGGCTCTAATATCACTTGAGCCAACATGAATGAATTCCAGAAATCATCTCGGGTGCATATATTATGAGAGCTCATGCACTATTACACCACAGGTCAAGACTCTAAACAAAGACATCTCAAATAATTCCACCTTTTGTGCATCTGAAATCTGGATGAAATATAATGACCTAGTTTCTGTTCTTACCAAGGACATTGCTAGGGCGTTAAAGAACCGAATGTTTATAAACCGTTTGTGAAATCGTTTGACGGGAAGTTCATTTATGTTTGTTAGCTTAATAGACGAACGAACATGAACAAGATTTTCCGTTCGTTTAATTAAACGAACGAACATGAATAGGACTCTCGTTCGTTCATTTATGTTCGTGAACGTTCGGTTATCCGTATGTTTATGTTCGTTTATATATTTGTGTGTGTGTGTGTTTATATATATGTAGTGTTTATTTGTGTCTAATAATATTGGATTTGCATTACAGTGTGTGTTCCTTCGTTTACATTCGTTTATCATTTAAATGAACAAACAAAAATGTATACAAACCAACCAATCTTTTAAACAGTTGAGCACAAAAGCTTGTTTGTTTATCGTTCATTTATTTGTTCGGCTAAAGTTAAACGAACGAACACGATCACATAAATCCGTTCATGTTTGTTTATTTGTTTGGCTAAACTGCTAAAGTAAACATATAGTTTATCCGTTCAAGCCTCGTTCGGTTCATAGCACAAATGGAATCTCAACTCTGCAGCATGGTATGAACAAAATATTTCACTCTTAACCAAAGTAAATCCAATTTTGGTCAGTATCATAGTTTATGCATCTAGGAAATTTATCAGACTCTGTAATACACGCCTACTCACCTACATATAACAAACATATACTTATATATAAATGCTGATCCTGCCTGTTCACAAAGTTATGTCTTTCACAAAAAAGAAAAGAAGAAAGAAGGGGGGGGGGGGGGGGATGTATTTTTTATTAACACCCTATTGTGAAACCATCCGGCAAACGAACAACCTTAAAGCTGTCAAATACTCACGTCTCAGAGTCGTATGCTATAAATAATAATTTCGTTCCTATATTTTTAGGGCCAAAATCTTGAATGTTGTTGCTTTTCTTGAAGAAGACGAATGTATCTGCGGCATTGTGGGTGCCAGTGGCCCAGTTCTGTCTGACTAATTATTTTAACCCAAGTATGGTGATCTAATAAAGAGTCACGCCAACAAAGCACCTAATATTTGCTTAAAGAAAAAGGCTTGTAACTTAACATAACTTTTTGGTTCCTCATTCTTTCTATTCAAAGTATAAAATGCTTTATTGTTAGTTCATTAGCAGGAATCCCTTTGTTTACAAGAAAGATCAATACTACACCCTAATTTTTCTAGATAAGCCCAACCAGCAATCTCTAGCGATCGACGAGCCGAAATAAAAGTAGGGATATACAGTTTCTTGAGGCCAAGTAGTCCGAATTTCAACTTTAAATTATTTCGATTCTTTACTCTCTCTTTTTTTCTTTTTTCTTTTTTTGAGAAATTCAGGACAAATGATTAGCTTGTAAGGATTGCTTCAAACCCCTATATGTTAGTACCAAATTCGTACAAAACTTCATCGCAATGTAAACTTTAAAAAGCAATCAAAGATGATGTATCCTTAATTCACAATTTAATTTGTTGAAGTCAAATTTAGAAAATCGGATTAACCACGAGAAGATCAACTAAAACAACAGTTTCTCAACTTGAACAATATCGATATGCATCAGATACTATCCGTCAACTGAGCTAATGGAGATGAGAACAGATAGCATACCTTTGAGTTGTGAAGAGTGCTTGCAGCTGCGGAGGTGAGGAAAGAGCGGTTGGCATACGATAGACCGGTGGCTGACGGCGAAGCGGTGGCGGTGGAGGAGAAGTGAAGGGAGAGATCAGAAGGCGTGGTAGTGAAATAGTAAAGGAGAATAACGAGAAGAAACATAGCTATTAGCTGGATCCAAATCAGCCATGGAATCCTGTAACTGTCGATTATGAGCTCATCCCCAAATTCAAACATTTTGATTATGCAGAGAGAGAGAGAGAGAGAGAGAGAGAGGAGAGAGAAGGAATGCGACCGAAATCGACTTCGAAATATGCCAAAAGACTTGAACAACTTCTTGTTGCCTTTTATAATAATATTATTTTCCTGAGAAATTATATATTTTTTACTTTATTCTCTTACTTATTTTGACATATATAATATATTAATTTTTTCTTATATCATTAATTAATTTTTATACTTATCTTAATCAAGTGCTTACGAAGATAAGTTAAAACCAAAAATAGAAAGATATATTATTTCTTAATTTTTCTTTATCTTGAAAAGTAAGTTGTATCTACAATTCTACATACATTCGGTTTGTTATGAAACGGCTCGTAGTTAAGTGATATTATCAATTATGATATGTGTTCTTTATAGTTTATGATTATAGGTTCAAGTCTTGTTATGATAAAAAATATAAATTTAAAAATAGCTTTAATATGTATGTATTCTGCTGTTAAAATGAACATTAGGCTTGTTAAATTTTGTTAAAAATTGCTTATTATATTTTACAAGTTTTAATGTTTTAGTATCACATATATTTCATTTTGAAACTTACTTTTTCTTTTATAAATTTTTAAAATTAAAGTATTGTATGTATTTGAAATTTTGTTTAGCAAATTACAAGTGAGATTTGATTTTTTTTATATCAAAATATTACTATTTTATTTATTACTGTTTATTAGTTAAAATTATTATTGTAATTTGAGATCCGTCATAATCTTATCGTCTTTGATAAACGTTCGAAATCTTGCTTATTTTCGAGAAACGCTTTCAGCACTACCAATTAGGAAAATTTTATATATATCCTTGCAAACAATCTAAAATTACGTATATTTGCTTATAAACTTAAAAACTATATGTTTATTCTTATAAACTTTTTAAACCTTTATATATATATATATATATATATATATATATATATATAGGGAGGTAGAAA
>JAUEJL010062811.1:0-18074 GCA_032274825.1 Drosophyllum lusitanicum | reverse complement strand
TCCACCTGACCCGATTCATTGGTGTTGGATATGGACGGAGTTAGACGAGTGAATATTGGATGTGGAATGGATATTGATGTTTAGTGGAGCGGATGTGGGTGACGATTATCCATCCATGGATGAATCCATTAACCCGAAATTAAATTTTCATATAATTAAGTTTACAAATATATATATATATATATATATATATATATTTACTATGTTTTTAACATTTATATATAAATATAATATTGAAGAGATATTTATATGTGTGTGTGTATTCAAAATTATAATGTTATATAATTACAAATTATGTTTTTCAACAAAAATAATAAATTATACGTAAATCTATGATATTTTCTTTTAGAAAACCGACATCCAATGGTTATCTATTTACCCGTCTATTTTGATGGATAAGAACGGCTGAAATTATTTTAAGTGGATATGGATGATGAAAAATAAATGGATATAGATATGGATATGACATTATCCGGTACAAATCCGATCCATTGTCATACATAGGATGAACCAATTAGGGCTTCTATGGTGGCCGATTTGAGTGATAATCCAGATCAATGTTGGACTCGAGTAACGGTAGTGAAGATGATAGGACATGATGGTTCACACAAAATGATGAGATCTGTTAGTGGTTAACCTAATAGATCTGCCACCGTCATCTACGTCTCCTTTTTTTCTCATCATGGTCAATAGGTATCCGTGTATTCTTGGTGATATCAACTCTATGGTTGGTGGTTTAGTACTAGCTTCATCGCCCCTTGGTATCATTTGCGTCACTAGTTTCATGTATCTGTTCTTGAAAATTCAAGATTTGTCTAGTTTTGGTTTTGATTTGGATTTTACTTGCTGATTTCGTTGAAGGAGATTTACTTTTTGATTTCATTGAATTGAATCAGATTTGTCAAATTTTGGTTTTGATTTGGAGTTTGGTCATTAATTTCATGGAATTTGTTTTGGCTGAAAGATGGTAGTCGGAGATGGCAAGATACCGTGCCGGTGAGCTATTAAGAAGACGAAGAAAGGATTAACAAATTAATCTTAATTATATAATTTTGTATTTTTTCTACTTTTTAAAATATAATTATAAGTTTAAAATTAATTTAAAAAACAAAGAAAGTGAATTAATAAATCAAGTAAGGGTATACTAATCATCTTAAGTTGGGTATTGAGTGCAAAAAACTTGGGTCGAAGGAATTAAACTTGTAAAAATTATAACTCGGGTATCAAATTCATAATTTTGAATAAACCATAGGGACCAAAATGTAATTAACTTTAAAATAAAAATAAAAATTAATTACTTATCTTACCAATTAATATAAAAAAGAACCCTAGTAAATGAGTTTATAGAAAAGCAAAAGAAAGGGTAAAGAAAAACAGAGGTGTTCAAGGGCAATCACATCACTTATTTTGCAGGGTTTTCTCAAATTAATCTGGAGAAGGGAGATTTCAAGCAAAGAAACTTGTCATCATCAGGTCAAATTCTCAATCACGGTATTGCTTTTGATTATCATTATATGTATACGTATACAAACGCGCTCACGCTATTCAACTTCAGATTTGATTAAAACCCTAAAACTAAATTCCGTGCAGTTGTAAGTCTTTTGCAGAATTTGGGTCTATATGCTGAAACCCTAATACTCCATCACGTGGGTTTGAGTTTGATTGGAAGTTACAAGATCGTTGTGGTTTCAGGTAAATTTTGCTAAACGTTTAAAAGACACGATCTGTCGATTCGAAATTTACATGCTTTCGGGGCCTTAGCTTTAAGGGTTTTATAATTGTGGTGTTGAACTACCTACATTTGACTAATAATATGCAGCACGTAATTCTTGTATATACAGAATCGTCGTAGAAGTCAGATTGCTTTTGCTAGAAATCCTAGTTTATAATCACTAAGACTTATGTCTAATTAGGCGTATTATTTGGCTACTTATGATATCCCTTTGACAAATGGCGAGATACAACTCTATTGAGTTTCAATTTCGGGTCTTTTGTATGATCTTCTGTTTTAGGGATTATGTAAATGTGCATCTGAATTTTAACAGTTTAAGTAAACCCTTCCATGAAATGGACAGGTTTAATATATTTGAATTACTCTTGAAAAGAGTCTCTTGATCTTAAAATTTGATTTTTATTCCCTTACTTAGCTTGAGTAATGTGTAGACATGAAGCAAAGATGCATGGTACATATAAATTAACTTAAATGGTTACATCATCGTACATTATCTTTTTACCATTTGAGGTTAGTTGTGGTGACCATTTTTGAATTTTGCGAATCTAGTTGCTTTTTACAGAAAGCACTTACTTTTGGTGCACTTGTAGCTTTATTCTGTCAATAAATTGATTTTCGAAACTTGATCTTAATCGCAAAAGAAATGAAAATAAGGGAGTTTTGAAAACTTAATAGTAGTGATTCAATATCATATCCGCCTTTCAATTCTTTTTGCTGGTTGACGGAAAATAAAAAATGTGTTGGTCATGTTGCAGAATGAGTAGTTTGGTTGAGAGACTTCGTGTTAGATCTGAGTCAAGGCCACGTTATAGTTTGGATGAATCTGATGATGAGTCAGATCTCATGCTTGGAAAATCCAAGAAAGCGGAGCAATTTGAGAAGATTGTTAGAGAGGATGCGGTATTTCTCTTTGGTTTAGCAAACTTTCAACCTTTATAAACTCTAAAGTTTTTTATTCTACACAACACATTTATTGCCCTTACAGACGTTAAGATTACAATTGCGTTATATTCTGTTGTCATTTTGTTACATCTTCATGTACAGAAAGAGGATTCATGTAACGCGTGTGGTGAATCCGGCAATCTACTCATTTGTGAAACATGCACATATGAATACCACCCAAAGTGTTTACTACCACCTTTGAAAGCTCCTCTTCCCACCAGCTGGAGGTGTCCAAAATGTGTATGTTATGAACTAACGCTATATGAACTGCTTGTTTTTCACACTAAATAAAGTATTTTAACTTTAATAATGCATATACCCGCAGGTTAATCCTCTGAATGATATAGAAAAGATATTGGATTGTGAAATGCGACCTACTGTTGCTGATGATAGTGATGCCTCCAAGCTGGGTTCAAAGCAGATATTTGTGAAACAATATCTTGTTAAGTGGAAAGGACTATCTTATCTCCATTGCACATGGTATATAACTCATCTTTATTCTGTTGAACACGGCATTTATTGTATGATCAGGACATCAGGTTCGTAGTTGATTCGAATTCTTCTTTTCTTACCTCTCCAAAATCATATTTATTTCAGGGTACCAGAAAAAGAGTTTATAAAAGCTTATAAGGAGTTGCCTCGCTTAAGGACAAAAGTAAACAATTTCCGCAAGCAAATGCCTGTGGGCAACAACTCTGAAGATGATTTTGTCGCAATCAGGCCAGAATATACAATGGTTGATCGAATTCTCGCTTGCAGGTGAACTTTCTAAAATTTAATTAACTAGCATTCTCGGATAAAGATGTTTAAGTATCTCTTTATAGTAATCATATAAACTAAGGTGTGATATATATGGTGAATGAATCAGGCAAGACGATGAGGAAAAGGAATATCTAGTTAAATGGGTGGGACTAAACTATGATGAATGTTATTGGGAATCGGAGTCAGATATCTCGTCATTTCAACAACAAATTGAGAATTTTAATAGACTGCAGTCTAGATATCGGAAACTAAGAAAGCAGAAAAGCAACATTCGTGACACGACTGACATAAAAAAGAAATCTAAAGAATTTCAGCAATTTGAAAAGAGTCCTGAATTTCTCCCTGGAGGTATGTAAAAAGTATTCTGATTTTGCGACTTGTTTGTTACTATGTTGAATAATTTTGCAAGTGTTTTTGGTATAATTCACAGGTGAGCTCCACCCTTATCAGCTTGAAGGGTTAAACTTCTTGCGTTTTTCGTGGTCAAAACAAACACATGTGATACTTGCAGATGAGATGGGTCTTGGTATGTGTTTCTTGGTATTTAGTTCTGTCTTCTACATTTTTTGTCATTTACAACTTAGATTATTATGTTTAATTTAGGAAAAACGATACAAAGTATTGCCTTTCTAGCCTCTCTACATGAAGAAAATGTCTCCCCACATTTAGTAGTAGCACCACTTTCTACATTGAGAAACTGGGAACGTGAATTTGCCACATGGGCACCTCATATGAATGTTGTAAGTTACGTGATCTCTCCATTTTCTAATATTTTTTGTTTGATTTAATTGTGTTGTTCAGAATAATAAGGTAACAACTGCAGGTTATGTATGTTGGAACTGCCGCTGCTCGTAATGTCATACGAGAATATGAATTTTATTTCCCGAGGTCTCATAAGAAGGACAAGAAGAAGAAATCAAGTCATGGGTTAACTGAAAGTAAGCAAGAGAGGATAAAATTTGATGTGTTACTGACATCTTATGAAATGATCAACATAGATCATGGATCGTTGAAGGCTATAAACTGGGAGACCATGGTACCTCTTTTTGACTGTTTGTTACAATTCTTAATTCTTTTACATCTTTGTTTGCTGAATTAATCTAATTGTATAGATAGTGGATGAAGGCCATCGCCTTAAAAATAAGGATTCGAAGTTGTTTTCTTCACTGAAGCAGTTCAACACCCGACATCGTACATTATTGACCGGAACCCCTCTTCAGGTTTGTTCTTATGTTATTTTTATGTATCAATAAATATCTTTTGGATAAAATCTGTTCGTTTTTATAGATTTTACTGTTCTTCACTTTGTTTTTTGCTGATGTGAATTGCAAACGCCTTTCAGAACAATTTGGATGAACTTTTCATGCTCATGCACTTTCTTGATGCTGGAAAGGTAAAGTTTTATTGCAATTTTTTGCTCTAGCGGTTTGTAATAATAGATAATGAAGTGTTGACAACCATGAAGCATTTTTTGTAATTTTACTACAAATTTTTGCAGTTCGCAAGTTTGGAGGAGTTCCAGGAAGAGTTCAAGGATATCAATCAAGAAGAGCAAGTTTCAAGGCTACATAAGATGTTGGCCCCACATCTTCTAAGAAGTAAACTTCTGAAATCTGTGCTTGTTTTGTTTCAGTTAAATTTCATAATAAGCATTTTTGTGATCTTATTAGGGTTGTAAATGAACCTAGAGTTCGGCGAACTGTTCGGCATGAAATTCGTTAATGTCGTTTATTTAATAAATGAAGGAACATGAACAAAAACTTTTGTTCGTTTAGTTAAACAAATGAACATGAACAATGGTCTTGTCCGTGCATTTATGTTCGCGAACGACTATGTGTTCGTTTATGTTCTTTAACGTCCGTGTGTGTGTACTACTAATGTGTGTGTCTATGTTTAATAATGCTGGATTTGCTTTATAGTATATTTATATATGTGTATGTTCGTTTAGTATGTAAAATAACCTACATAAATGAACACAAACATACTAATATTCTAAATGGACAAACACGAACACAATAATTTGTTTGTTTTGTTTGTCCGTTCATGTTTGTTTATTTGTTCGGCTGTAGTTAAACGGACAAATACGAACTAGCCCCTGTTTGTTTATTTATCCGTTCGTGTCTATGTTTAACAGGCGTATAAGAACTAGCCACGTTCGTGTTTGTTCTGTTCATTTACAGCCCTAATTTTATTGGTGATAAATGACAGGAGTGAAGAAAGATGTGATGAAGAAGTTACCACCTAAAAAGGAGCTCATTTTACGTGTGGAATTAAGTAGCAAGCAGAAAGAGTATTACAAGGCAATTCTAACTCGTAACTATCAAATTTTAACTCGCCGAGGAGGTGCCCAGGTGAATATACAATTTTCAGTGGTGAATCTACAATCATAAAGGTTTATGTTGAAGTAAAAAGTAGCATTTGATAATTGTTGCTGAATTCAGATTTCTCTCATTAATGTGGTTATGGAACTGCGTAAACTCTGTTGTCACCCTTTCATGCTGGAGGGAGTTGAACCTGAAGACACCAATGAGTTCTACAAGTACTATATTTCTTTTTTTTAAGTAAACCTTTTTTGTTGTCTATTATTAGAGAGCACTCATAAGTTGAACTCATTTTCTGTCATGTTCCATCTGTCAGACAACTGTTGGAAACTTCTGGGAAACTGCAACTTTTGGACAAAATGATGGTGAAGCTGAAAGAGCAAGGACATAGAGTTTTAATATACACACAATTTCAGCACATGCTTGATTTGCTAGAAGATTATTGCAATTACAAGGTACAAATGACAAACCAGTTCCTTTTCTTTTTGATCTTGGATTTTAAACTGACCCTCAAAACATTATTCAGAAATGGCTATATGAACGGATTGATGGAAAAGTTAGTGGTGGGGAAAGACAAGTTAGAATCGATAGATTCAATGCTGCAAGTTCTTCAAGATTTTGCTTTCTGTTGTCTACTAGAGCTGGTGGTCTGGGGATAAACCTTGCAACTGCAGACACAGTTATTATTTATGACAGTGATTGGAATCCTCATGCTGATCTACAAGCTATGGCCCGAGCTCATCGTCTTGGACAGAAAAATAAGGTTAGAAGTTGTTACACAAGGTTTTGGTTTTGCTGGCTGATTAGCATGGATTTACATATGAATCTGGTTATCTGCTATCATTCAGGTAATGATATTTAGACTCATAACAAGAGGAACAATTGAAGAAAGGATGATGGAGATGACCAAAAAGAAGATGGTCTTAGAGCATCTGGTTGTTGGCAAGCTGAAAAATCAAAATATCAACCAGGTACATCTTACTGCAGGAAGCTACGTTTAATTCACTTTGTAGCAAAATATATTACATCGATAAAAAAATTAATAAAGGTTGTTGGTATAATGATATACCTGACTATCTTATTACAATATAGGAGGAGCTGGATGACATCATAAGATATGGCTCAAAGGAATTGTTTGCTGATGAGAATGATGAGGCAATGAAATCAAGACAAATTCATTATGATGATGCTGCAATAGATAGGTGAATTATATGTGGGATATATATTCATCTGTGATTACATTATATGCCTTATGGAAAGTCCATAATTGTTGTAACACTGATCAAGTATGCTTGATGGTTTTTTCATATCTCGTTTTAAGAATTCTAATGGTTCACTCTTTGATAGACTGCTTAACCGCGACTACACCGAAGAAGAAAATGCTGCAATGGATGATGCAGAAGAAGATGGCTTTTTGAAAGCCTTTAAGGTTTGTGGGTTGATGATTATCTTGATGTTTGACATTGCTTCTAAATGTGCATTTATGGTTTGCAAATTCTGATTACATTTTGTTGTGTAAATCATTAGGTGGCAAATTTTGAGTACATTGATGAGGCAGAGTCGAGGATGGAAGAGGAAATGCAAGAGCCCTTATCAGAGAACAAAAGTGCAGCAAACAATGTAGAAAGATTGAGTTATTGGGAGGAGTTGCTAAAAGACAGATATGAAGTGCACAAAGTAGAAGAATTTAATTCTATGGGCAAGGGAAAAAGAAGCCGTAAGCAGGTTGGTCCCTTCTTAAGAGCATTTTCTGTGTTTATGTAATATACAGTATGGTAGAAATTTATCGTTCTTTCTGTTATAAGTTACTAAATTTGCATGAAACATTGAATAACAGGCATCTTAGTTTGTAGTTTCTTGTTTGACAGCTTATTTGTCTACATTTGCTGGTTGAACTTATTGATTATTCTAATCAATCATTCAGTAGAGGCTCATATCTGAGGGCGAATAGGGACATTTTATATCTATTTCAATTTAGTTTTGCACTTGCAGAACCTTCAAAATTATATTGTGTTTTAGGTATATCATTTATATGTTCTTTTGGTAATATTCAGATGGTGTCTGTTGAAGATGATGATCTTGCTGGATTGGAAGATGTAAGCTCCGATGCTGATGATAATTATGAAGTTGAGTTGTCTGATGGGGATAATTCAGGCGGAATGGCACCCGTGAGAAAACCTTACAGGAAGAAGACACGTGGTAAGCTTTAAAGTTATATTTGTGTCTTAAAAAGTTGCATATTATGCTTAGGGTGACAGCATTAGATAATGGGCTCTTATTCTTATCACCTGTTTTACAGTTGACAATGCTGAATTACTTCCCCTTATGGAAGGTGAAGGGAGAGCCTTCAGAGTACTTGGATTTAATCAAAGCCAACGGGCCCAATTTGTTCAAATCTTGATGAGGTCTTGTTTCTATGAAATCTATAGTTTTGGTGAGATATAAGTTTTGACCTATTATTTGACTCTATTGTATATCGCAGATTTGGTGTTGGAGACTTTGATTGGGCAGAGTTTACTTCACGCTTAAAGCAGAAAAGTTATGAGGAAATTAAAGTGTAAGACTTGTTTTGGCTTCATGTTTCATTATTTATTCCATTCCCCCCAAGAAAGGAATTGTGTTTCCTCTCCAAAAGTTAATAACCATTGTTCTAAGTGTAGATTAAGGTTAATGCACATTAACATATTGAGCGTATGTAGCTAAATGCCTAAATATACGTCTAAATGTGAAATTTTAGACTATCAATGACAACATCAAATGTTCACTACCAGTGTGTGTAGATAGTATTTTGTTAGTTGATTTGTCTTGGTTTTGTGTTTGAATTCCTATATTTATGTAGAGCATGGGTGTTTGTTTTGAGATGGTGGTATTTGTGGTAATTATGATGGTAAATGAACCTGGAAAAGGACATAATTTAGAATGGTAAATGATGATGTTGTATTGATGAGAGAGAATCCGTGTATTTTTGCATTGGAAGCATTAGATTTATGCACAGGTTTTTGTCAATAGGTCAAAATATTGAAAATGGTATAATTGGTTTATTGTGTTGACACGCAGTTATGGAACTCTCTTCTTGACACACATTTCAGAAGATATTACAGATTCTGCAACTTTTTCAGGTGACTTTTTGTGGTGAAAACCGGAACTTTTTGTCACTATTGAATTTCTGCTATTGTTGAATACTTGAATTAGTTGTTAATTTATATATAATTGTGTTTAATGCAGATGGTGTTCCTAAAGAAGGGCTAAGAATAGAGGACGTACTTGTCAGGATTGCAGTCTTGCTTCTTGTAAGAGATAAAGTAAGTTCCAGCCATGAGTAACTATGTGATTTATGTAATTTGATGTTTTTATTTTCCACAAATAACTTTGTATTGTTGTGATTATTATGGGCCTGTGTTTTCTACTGCTACAGGTAAAATCTTCTTCAGAAATTCCAGCTGCTCCCCTTTTTACAGATGATATCATATACCGGTATCCAGGATTAAGAGGTTTAAAATTTTGGAAGGAGGAGCATGATCGGACCCTACTCCGTGCTGTGCTAAAGTAACCTTGCTTTTTGACATTTTGAGCAATTCATTTTCATTTGTTATAAGAATATACTTTTTTATTTTTTCCAATTTTTTTATTTGTATTCAAAGGCACGGTTATGGAAGATGGCAAGCTATCGTTGATGACAAGGACTTGAGGGTCCAGGAAGTCATCTGTCAAGAATTGAATCTCCCTGGTGTAAATCTTACTGCCCCAGGGGCTTCTCAAGCTCAGTTTGCCGCTGCCCCTGGTGGCAGTCTTGATGGTCAAGCAGCGGCTTCTGGTGGTATGCAACAACAAGAGTCTGTTGCTGCAAATAATGCATTGTATCACTTCAGAGAGATGCAGAGAAGAGTGGTTGAGTTTGTCAAGAAACGCGTCCTCCTTCTTGAAAAAGGACTTAATGCCGAATACCAAAAAGAATTCTTTGTAAGTTAGTTTTACATATTTTATATCTTTATATCAGCTTATATGTTTCTTTTCTTTTTGCACTTCTATTTGAAGGTCATAATGAAATTACTTTCTTGAATATTGAAGAATTTAGCGTCATGGTTAATAAAGGTGCAATCATGTTATTTAAAAAATTATATATGATGGTTTTTGTTAAGGTGGCAATTTCGACCCATTTTGGTGTTATGTTTTTATCTCTAACGGGTCGAAGGGGTATAATCAATAGAATAGCTTAAAAAGGAGACGAGCTGAAAGTCATCCCAAGTGTATTTTGATTGCATTAGCTCTCCTAAATCATAAAAAAAAGATTATTATTGAAACAATGTAATTTCGTAATCATATTTGGCGCACTATTTATTTATTAAAATATTGGACGAGAAGTGTTCCGTGTCAAACCTAATTTCTTTCAACCCACGCAAAATATGCCTGTTTTCACCTGTTAACCAACCAACCTATGAGTTGTTTTGCCACCTCTATATATCATGGTAGCAGTCTTGCAAATAAGTATGTTTTCTAATCTGTTTTTGCTTTGAACCTACTGATCATGTCGCCATGTTAATTAAGTTTACTGTTTTCTCTGTTATGAATTTTTTAATGTGTGTGCGCATGTGAGTTGCATTTTCTTGTGTTTTGCTCATTTATTTGTCATACATCATTAAAGGGTGATGAAAAACCCAACGAGATCCGAAGTGATGACATGGAGACGGAACAAAAGGTTGTCGACAGACTGACTAGCCACAATGAAACTTTTTCGCAGATGATTGGTCAATTGCCTCAAATCGAAGTTATCTGTAAGTGTCTCTATAAGTATATATAACCCATTATTAAGATAAATAGATGCCAAATTTATTCCTTGACTATCATTGTTGAAGGATATCTAGGTATTTGATCAACAGTCAACAATTTCCCAAAACCTTCACAATTTTTATGCCATTACATATTTGTATCTTTTTACAGCTGCAGAAGAAATATCAGCAGCTGCTTGTGATGATAAAACAGATCGTTTGGCAATGGCCCGCTGTTATAACGAGGTAACCTTTTATTAAAGTCCAAATCATGGTGAAATGAGTTTACCCCTGTATTCACGTATGAGAATACGAGATTCTTGTATTCTTTGGCATGCCGAAATGGAGAAAATACACATCAAACCTAAAAGGCCTATCTATATCTATACTACTTTATAAACCATACTACATTCTCTCTCATTATCAATTTAAGAGTTCTTAATTTTCAATCACTACTTCATCCTAACCATCCATTTTACCTTGATTAATCACATCCATCCAAAACTTTCTAAAAATTGAAACTAATTTTATATTTGGTATACATATCCTTCTAAAGTTAGATTTAATTTATTTTAAATTTGTCCCCCATTAGTTATCAATTATTAAAAAAACATTTATTCCTATTTCAATAAACTATTTAATTTCATAATTTTTTTGAAATTTTTTAAAACAAATGACCATCTTAGAGAATCAAGATAATAGTTTTAAAATATGAGTTAAAAAAAGTTCTTTTAAATTACATGTACAACACCAATCCCTCTCCCTACACTCCCACTTCGTCGCCTATAGACATCGCATCATCACCATCCTTTTTGCCGCCTCACCACCATCCACCTCCACCATCACTCTTTGAATCTTTCTCCTTCTTTCACTATCTGCCTATGGGTTTTTGATAAGTTCATATGGGGAAGAGGTATGGTGGTTGTATTTCAGTGGGTGGTGGGGACAGTGGTTGTATTACGAAGGGGAGGGGGTATGGGTGGTGGTGGTGGTTAGGTGGTGTTCGTCGGAGGCTTAAATAGGATTGAGACTGTGGTGATGGTTATTGTATTACGATGATCAGGGAAGGTGGTGACTATGGTTGTTGGATTCAACACGAAAGGGGAGTTCGACAAGGAAGGGGCTGGTGGTGTTTTAAATTTTTTAATTTCTTTAATAATATTTAATAACTAATTAATAAATAAAAGAATAAATTAATAAGAAAACAATATTTTAGTTTTTTCAAGAGACGATAGACCATATATGAAATTCAAACACTAGGGGTTCTCAATGTAATAAATGAAGTTTAGGAACCACGAGGGTAACTTGTGACAAAGCACATGACTAACCTGTAATTTGCTCAAGCTTTTGAGCGTAAAAACTTATTATCTTCAAATTTTAACATATAAAGGTCGTATTATTTGTACCGTCTCATATTGCTTTATGTTAAAGTATATAATAATATTACCACAATATTAAATTAAACTTTCATATAACCTAAATGTAATTCTACCTATATTAGTTCAATAATACCTGTCAGGTGCTATTTGCATATGTCATCGTCTCCTTCGTCCTCTATATCGCTATCCACCACAAAAACTTACTACTACACAATCTTATTAATGTTTCTTTAATTACCATCGCATTGTGTGAGTAACCCCGCCAGTCTATTTTAATTTGTATTTGCTATAAAAAACCAATATTTTTATTTTAAGTATTTGTTATTAAGGATTGATTTTTCCATCATGTTTTCTTTAAGTTTTAAGAATCCAAGTGAAACTTGTAGCTGGAAACTTATGAAGTATTCATTCATCTATAGTGGTCAATTCGGGTTTATATTTTATTTTCATATACAAAAATCCGCATATTGTTTAATAATAGTTGTGTGATCATATTTATATATTACTTTTGAAATGAAAGAATGTGACAGGACCCAACCTAAGCTGATCTGTTTTGACCCCTCCTACAGAATACCACTTTGACCGGTTACCAAGCCATCCGACCTGCCAATTTTTAGATGTTTCTCATTGTTACCTTTTGATTTGCAGATGTGCAAGGTACTTGAGGAAAATGCTGTTGATTCAGTAGAGGCATATTTGGCTAACAAACCTGCAGGATTCAAGCTTAAAAAGAACCTTCAACCACTAGAATCAATACATCAACAAGTCAGTAAAATCATCTCCCCTACTACTGAAAACGAGAAGAGTAATGGCGACGTGGCAAGTTCAAGTCCACATCAGCATGAAACTGGTCCAGCCAATGGGACTATAAACGCTGATGTGTTAATGCAAGATGCGTTGCCGGATGCAGATGGTCAAGATAAGTCAAATGAGGGAAGACAAGAGCCTGGTGTCATTGTTTTGGAGTAGAAAATACCAAACATGTTAATTGATAACTTCTCAAATGAAGTTTTATACAAAAATGGGGTTAGATCTTTGTACCATGACTACAGTTTACTAATCAAGGTTTCTGAGAATTAGGAGCATTAAAGTTTGTGCAAGTTATTCACCAAGGAGACACCACTGTTAGTTTGATAGCTGACTTTATCTTTGACCATAGGAACTAATACATTTTTAGCTTCTTTTTAATGTTATATTGGAGTTTATATTGTTATTATTCCACATATAACTCTGCCTTTCTTTTGTGTGGATTGTAAGGCAAATGAGGTTGCAATTTGTGGCTTGTTTTAAAAAAGAATGTTTAACTGAATTGAGGTTTAAGTTTCTCATATGTTATACTGTGTTACTCGATTGAGCGTTATAAATACACCTCATCTATACCGCGATTATGTGATGAATGATTTGACGATGAGACGGAGTTTATGTATGTATGCAGGAGTATGTGAGAAATGATGTGACAGTATTTGTCTTAACAGGAGAGTAGTGTGATTGATGACAACACCCTGTTTAATCATGTTTTAAAAAGTGACTTATGCAATTAATTATAAGTTGAAACCGATTATATAGTGGAATTAATGGTGGTTAATATCTTCTGCATCATGCTGGTTAGTTACTCAAAAGTTGAATGATGTTCAGAAGGATAAAAAGTTGACCCTTTTAAAAGTGAATTCACGAATAGATGTCTGACCATCTCTTAAAATATAGTTATGAAGTGTAGATCAAGCAAACTTTGGAATCTACACATATCTTGATATTCACTACCATAATTATTAGAAGGTATATGTGAAAATATTTTAAAAATACACAGAATATTAGTGTATGACATAACCAGCTGTAAAATACATTGAAAATAACTGATAAATATTAAGATATAAAAATTTATAAAATAGTTTGGACTTCTGAAAAATAGAATATAATGTATACATCTTTTTATTTACATTTAACAATTTCAATTGTATTTCTTAGAGCAATGGGTGTACTCAAAACATTCTCTCGGTATTGTAATGTGGCATTCGGTACCGAAGCAACACACCACCCCCACCTTTTTTGGTACCGAAGCATCCAATGCTTCTCGGCATTTGACTACCGAATGAGAGAGGAAAGAGAAAAGAGAAGAGGGGAATTATTTTCTTATTTAAAAAAAACCTTTAAAATATGTGAAGTATGGATATTTTCTAAGTTTAAATATGCTTAAAACATAATGTGTGTTATGTTGATGTGACGTTGATATGGCTTGAAGCATCATATGTTTTAGCATGGATAAATTACCACCTCTAATGTTAAGTATTTGATTTTTCAGTAGAGCAAAGTGTGAGGAAATAAAATGGATTTTCTTAAAGTTATTAATGTATACAATTAACTTTATTTTGTATCGAAACATGAAAATCAATTTTTAAAATAATTAGTTGTATATAATTGAAATAGGTTTTACCCCCTTTTCAATATTTTTTTTTCAAAGTTTTGAATTGAAAAATCTATAAATATTATTTCTTGGCTTTATCACTCATATGTTGTGCATCAGACAACATTATGATTAACAAGTGAAAAGCTAAGCACCGGCGCTCGGCCAACTTGGTCAGATGTGGTTCAAATTCCAGTGACAACTACGGCTACAATTTTCTTGGATCAACTATCGTTACAATTTTGAAATCGACTTGCTTAGGTGTTGAAATCAACATGTTTCTTGTTCAAATCAACTTCCTCGGATCAACTACATGCTTTCGTCGATAGAGTTTCGCCCATAGGAATTCAAATTGACATGTTTCTTGTTCAATCGTTTGCTTGTGATAGAAGCCGATTTGAGATGGCTAAACTCCCAAGAATAAGATAAAGATATGAAACACTAATTAACAATCGATTTCTTCCTTTAAAAAATATAAGTGATGTTACAAACTTAAATACCAATCGGCTAGAACTCCTACGCAACTAATTCAAATAAGTGGATATAAAAGAAGGTGGGAAAGTGGTATTGCTTCCATTTGTACCATACACAAAAGAGCTTGTACAATCTCACTACGCTACAATAACTTCTACTAACTGTCTCACTACGCTAAACTCCATGCATGCTTAATTAAGAAGTACGTGATATTGCTTCCACTTATCCATACGCAAAAGAGCCTGTACTTCCAATTGAGAAATTGAGATTGTGGGCACGTATCAACTTCACATATCACATGTAAACAATTTTTTGGTCAAAAAGGGAATCTCAGTTTCTTGTTCAATAGCTTTGGTGATTAGGGTTTGGGTGATTAGGATTCAAATCGTTTGTTTCTAGTTGGGTGCAATCCTTGTCGGTTTCAATCGATTTTAGCATTGTTCGAGATTTTAAAAATGTAATTTTATGGCTTGATCAGATTTGAGGTTCCTGTGGATTTCATATGGTTGTTCTTAGAATCTATTTCATATGACTGTTTAGATTTGGTTATGTTCTTGTTACTGTCCGTGGTTTCTCGATTTCATATGGTTGGTTAAAAAAACATAACATTCAAAAACTTTGAAGTACATATGAATATCAATTAAAAAATTCAAAATTCGTAAAAATAACTGTAACCTGGTTAAGGTTGCGAAAGTTTGTAAAGTACAGTATTAAGTCGGTTGTATTCTAATGTAATAAACTTTAGATCATAATTTTGTTTAATGTAATTGAACTTTAAAATTAATATTGTTTGCCCATAGTTTCTCACCATGCATGTTCTCTGTGAGTTTCCACCTTCACGCCTAAGCCGCCACCACCACGTAGTGGTGGGGTGGCGATCTAATTCTCCACACCGTGGTGGTCTCCTCTACACCCCTACAACACGTACACCTATTGTTTACTGTTCTTAGATCCCACTTGCAAGCTAACGAAACCAATTAAAGATAATATTTCTTGTGTTTCTTGTTTTCGTTCCGCCCTTAATTAACAACCGAACATTGATAGCAAACCCCAAAATTCCAACTATAACTTCATCATATATCCTTAACCACCACGTACGAACACCCATCAACACACAATTAACACACGTATATCAATGAATAGGATTTTGTGAAAATTAATAAATAAGAGTTTTTGCAAAATGACGAGTCGGGTGGTGGTGCTAGTTGGAGAGGGAGATTAGAAGGAAAGGGAAGGGGGAGCTTGATGTCGGTTTTTAAAGAGGACCCCAGTCCTCAGTAGAGAAAGAGTAGGAGAGTAATGGTGCTGACGAGTTGGAAATACTTCAAATTGATGCGGGTGATATCTTTTGAAATAATTATAAAAATGATAATAATAAACTAAAAGTAATTTATAAAAAATTAAAAAATAAGCGTTACATAGAATAGTAAGAAAACGAAAGTTTTTTTATTCAAGGATAAGGTTCGAACGTTGTTTGTATAAAATAAAAAAAATAAACGACAAACGTACACACTTGTTTAATTTATACCTATATTTTGGATGAGACTTGACCCCTCAACCTCATAAACGAAGAAAAACTTAAATACTCTCCGATACCGTACTCTTTAGTTCTATAAAATAACAATTTAATTAGATAATGTTTTTTTTAATATTTTACCACTATTTTTCAAACGTGTATCGGTTTGTCCTATTAAAATTTATCCATACTGATTACTTTAACAAATTAAAATAAGTGTGAAATTAACAAATCAATAAATTTTAAATATCATTATTTTATTGTTAGGTACTTAGGTTATATATTATTTTCCTCCAACCTAAATATCATCATCTTTCGAGTAGCCTTGGTCACTAGGGATGCTTACAAAGCGGGACAGGACGGGTAGTGAGAAATTTTGAGAACCGAATATACAAGGTGGGCATCTAATTTAACTACTCGAACTGAACCGTGTGTGATGGGTACCCGCAACGAATTGAACCGAAAAGGAGAGGATACCTATTGGTCGGTTCATAGTTACCCGTATTTTGTCGTGTATTTTGATGTACACGAAAAAAATATTAGAAAATGAAGTTATTTTGTGACAAACTAAAACAATTAACACCAAAAAAATACTAGAAAATAAAACTAAGAGTATGGAGGATTGAAATCATCACTCGTCAATAAGTTAGGTGTATAGCCTTATTGGAATCGTCCATCGCCAATGTGTTAGCGCAATGGCTCGATCAAGAAAAATGATAACAAAACCAATGACAGCGGGGGGTGAACGAAGAAAACACGGCATGCGACGAAGATTTTTTTAAGATTAGTAAAGTAATTTTTTATTATAAAATATTAATAAATATATTTTTCATAATAAACTATTTATTCACGGTGTGGTGCGGGTACACGCGGGTAGTAAATTGAGAGAACCGAACTCTACCCATGACTCAGCGGGTACCCTTATTTTCGGGTTTTTGGTCACGATTTGCTCGGGTATCGATTTGGTTCTTCGGATTTTCAGGTCACGGGTTGCTCGGATATCGGTTTTATCTGTTACAGATCATATTGGTTAGTTTGATTTTTCGGTTTTTTTAAACACCCCTATTGGTCATACTGATTAGTTTATTTTAGAGCAAATAACTTATTTATGCAACGATCCTTCATTTTTTACCAATCAATGCAAAATCTTTAGTTTCTATCAATTAATGCAATTTATGCAACATTTTACCTAAAACTTCCTAATTGCTAAACACAAAAACATGGTGATTCTAAGAAATAATTTAGTTACAAGTGATGAAACATCGGTTATTAGATAATGTCTACTCTCAATTGTTTCAAAACGGCGACGGAACAAAGGGAAACAATGAATTTGTTTCTGATTAGGGTCACGAGAATTAAAAAATAAGGGAAAAACACAATAGCCAATTAGTAAACGTGAAAAATAAAGGGTAAATAAAAAAAATAAATTATATTTAAAAATTATATGGGTTGGTGGGTCAATCGGCAAACCTGCTAATCAACCCAAAAACGAGTCATTTATTTACTTGAGTTGGAGAGTCAATACGAAAACAACTTGAACTCGTTTATGTTTACCCCAAAACTCGTTTATTTGTGTGTCATGTTCGTCTTGCGTCAACAATTATCACTCTTAGTCTCCTACACTATAGAAAGTTATTAGTAACAAATTAAAAGATAGTTACATTGATTGATGAAAACACAAAACATTGTTACATAGAAGAATGGTCAATATAGTCCATAATTAATTCATAGTCCTAAGGGACTAATTTTAGCCTTTGGATCAATGACATCAATGGTCCAGA
>JAUEJL010062800.1:0-18075 GCA_032274825.1 Drosophyllum lusitanicum | reverse complement strand
TTTTTAACATGGCAAATCATACAAAACCCAACAAGCAAGTTTACTTCTAAACTTCAACAATGGCAACTTCATGTTCTAAGCATAACTTTACAAACAAAACATGTTAAGATGATCAGAATCATGCAAGGAACATTATCATACCTTTGATTTGAATTATCACACAACCAAACCAAATTTCCAACTTTCAAGTAACCTAGCTTCTTTTTGCCTTTTCTCTCAAACACATACAAACACACATACAATCGGTTTTCCAAATGAGAGAATTCAGATGTTAATCTCAATAGAAGCCCACGTATCATTTTTCTTAATACTTGTAGCATGAGGTGTCATGTTTGCTAAATATCTATAATTATCTACAAACATTTAAACATACAAATATATATATATAACCGTACATATATATTCTACCCATAATTCATCATTTAATTTCAATTAATCAAGTTAATTAAAACCATATGATTAATATTAACAAGTAATTATTCATTACTAATCACAAGTTAACATACCAAAGCCACTCTAATTACTAGACCCGATCTTAGGATGTTACACATATTCATTTACTTTTTCATAATCCATATTCATATTCACTTCAAATTTTTTCACCCATCCATATCCATATACATCAAATTAGACGGGTAAATGAATATTCATTTAATGTTGAAAGAACTCTTTTTCTCAAAGAAAATATCATAAATTTACATATAATTTATGATTTTGTTAACATAAGTACGTAGTTTTTTATAAAAAAGATACAAATCAAAATATAACTACAATCAAAACAAAAAACATATTTTGTAATTATATATAATATTATAATTTTAAATATATATATATATATATATATATATATATATTCAATATTATATTCATATATAAATATTAAAAATATAGTAAATATATTGATTTATAAACTTAATTATATAAAACTTTAATTTCGGGTTAATAGATTCATGGGTTAAAGTTATGTAATGGCATGAAAGTTATCTTAATGTTCCAATATGATATTTTGAAGTGTTTTTTATACACGTATGATTATTTAACTTGTTACAAACATGTTAATATACCTTTTTTTTAACTTGCAACCAGCTTAGCTGGCAAATTCATGATTTTTAAACTCTAAAATCAGCCCCCCCCCCCCCCCCTCATTTCAAGTGTTAGGGCATGTTATGAATCTTGTCCTATTGTTCCAATATGGTTCTTAAAGTAATTTTTTTCTTTACACATATGAACATCTTCTAAAACTTTATTTTTTCCTCCATTCTTGACTTAAATAACTCTATGTTGGCCATATACATGGTCAACAAAGCAGAAGAATTTGCACTTCTTACCAACTCCCTTCAACAATTAATGCATTTACAAGATAAATTAGGACAATTTTCATAAATTTCAGTGACTAATTTCATACAAAATCATACTAAAGAATTATGGTAGGAATCTTCGACCATAGTTGTTTCTTATCCATGATGTTAGACATTTTACAAGCTTCTCATAATAGTATTCACTCGGAAGCTTTGAATTTGGGTTCGAGTTTTAGATGAAGACATTCTCGCCACCTTCAAGAGCTCCAAATGAACAATTCCTCTAATTTTTTATGCATTACTGATTAAAAATGATGAGGAAAGACATCAAATTAAGGTTTTTATCTGTTTACCGGGTAACATTTGATGTAAAGGGTATATTAACACGCTTTTTACTAGTTAAATGGTCATGTGTAAAAAAAATGCTTTAAGTACCATATTGAAACATCAAGATAACTTTCATGTCATTACGCAACTTTAACCCTAGATTCATCTATGGATGGATAATTGTCATCCATATCCGCTCCACTAAACATTCATATCCATTCCACTAAACATTCATATCCGCTCCACATCCAATATTCACTCATTTAACTCCGTCCATATCCACCACCGGTTAATCTGATCAGTGGATGATCATCGGATCGGATGACTATTGTCATCCCTAAACTTAACTCTTATCTAAATAATAATAATAAAAATAGAGAGATGAAAGAGATAGCGAGAAATATAAGAGAGTCACAGGTTGGGTAACCCGTAAAAACCCCTGACCGGCGGGTTAAACACTTGGGGGGAAGATGTTTCTAGTGATCCAGTCCCTACCCGCCCCGCTAGACGGGTACGGATGGTCTTACACGAAAGATATTCATGTTATTAACTTTTTAAATGAAAGATTTTTTGATTATTTATCTGTTTAATAATTTAAGTAGTTTGTTAGTGTAACATCATCTGAACTCTAAATTATGATTTAAACCTTTAATAGTTCTTTAAAAAAAAACTCTAGAACTTGAAAAAAGAGGTTTTATATTCTCTTGTTTGATATTTTTATTTATCTTTCTACCCATTTGACCTTGTTTGATATTTTTATTTATCTTTCTACCCATTTGACCGAGACATGTTTCAAAATCAAGGAATAAAATAAAGAAAGAGAATTAGGGTATTACACATGTTAATCATTAAGTAGGTAGAAAAATAGAATACGAGGAAATAGAATTTTTGAAGAAAAAGAATCTTGTCCAGTTCCTTATAGCTTTCTCGAACGGAGCAAGTGTTTTGACTTCTAAACATTCTTTAAGTCTATGTTTAACAAACCAAAAGCATAGTTTAAGCAGGGCAGGTCCAAGTATTTTCTCGGCTCTGGACAAAAATTTAAGAAAGGGCCCCTAAAATAAAAAAAATTCAAATAATTATAATTCATATAAAACATATACATTCCTAAATGAAGATTATAAAGAACAAAAAAACTTATCATTAGATGACCCACTATCATTAACCCTTTTCTTTCATTTTTCAGTTTTTAACTAAGCGATAAATATTTATTAGCCTAATGATGCACAAAATAAACTAATTCAACAATGAACTCACAACTCACAAACAATTAACTAATTTAACAAACTATTACTAACAAATTCACAAATCAAGTTAAATCCAGAAATTCACATAAAGAAAAGGGAATAATAGAACTTATAACTTCACAAACCAAAATCAAGTTAGGTTAACAAGATCACAGATAAGTCAAATAACAAAGTATAATAAATATGTAAATAATTAAATAAATAGAAAGGCAATGGATCAAATAAAATTACACATGAGGGAGAACCGAGTACAACAACTTTGGAAAGAAGAAGAACTTTTATACTTTTATTATGAATTTCTGATTTTGATATTGAGACATGGAGCCAAATCACCCCATCGTTTATTAAGAACCAAATAGCTGATGCCCTAAAAAAATAAACAAAATTTTAGATTCTAATTTTGATTTGGGAATAAGGAAGAAGTAGCGAAGAAC
Source organism: Drosophyllum lusitanicum (assembly GCA_032274825.1). NCBI lineage: Eukaryota > Viridiplantae > Streptophyta > Magnoliopsida > Caryophyllales > Drosophyllaceae > Drosophyllum > Drosophyllum lusitanicum. The sequence continues at coordinate 14,769 of JAUEJL010062800.1, read as the reverse complement.
TTCATGTTTTATTGTTATTAAGGATTAAAAGCACAACTGCACAAAAACATAAAACTTACAGATTGGAGTTTTGAAATACGATGGCCGGTTTTTGATGATTAGAATCCGACTTCTGCCATCGATTCCTGATTTTCAATTTCTTGGGAGTTTTGAAACTACCTTCTGCCATCGATTTCTGATTTCTGATTTGTGCGATTGTGTTCTTGATTATGATTTCTTGTGAGTTTCGAATCTACCTTATGACTTCGATTCTAATTTCTTGCGTGTTCGTCGTTCTTGATTTCTTGCGAGTTCGTCGATTCTGATTTCAGAGAGGGAGAAGGACCGAAGGAGATGAAGATTGAAGAGGGAGAGACTACTAATGGAGAATCGACTCAATCGAGAACTGAAGCTTGCCTTTTGCGTTTCCCGAGTAGGTGGCTACTTTGTGTGAAGATCGATGGCTAAAGATTGAAGTTTCCGTTTCCACTTCTCCAGGCAAATACCAAAGGCAATTAGCAGTGGGCTTCTTTCAAATGGGCTTTTTAATAGGCTACATCTTAATTTTACTGGGCTTACACATGTATATATAATAGACTAATTTTTTCAGCATGGCCCCCTGAATATCGTGGATCCGGATGGCTGCCCTGGTGGCCCAGGGCCGGCCCTGTTTAAGCTCAAATAGTTCAAAAACATTTACAAGAAATATGTTCAGTAACATAAGCTCAGCTTGTGCCCATCCCAAAAGGCACATGAACACATGCATAAAGTTCACGTAGCTATATAATAATTCGATTCCGTATTGTATACAGTCGAACTCGATTCAATACAAGTTTAGAACTCATTATGTTCCAAACCTGATCAAATTCAAGTCAACAAAATTTGAATTCAGTTCACTTGATAAAATCTGTAACTCACATTAGGAAACTTACAACATCTATGCACTTGATGACTCCTAAAAAGCAGGATAAAGAGAGACAGTCCTGCTGGTTAAATCAATTGATATTCCTCAAAGCAATCCTACCTGGCCATCATTTACAAAACAATAGGTCCATGCACCATTGGCTTGATACGAAAAAGCTTCGAAGTACCATGCAGAAAACTACAAGGCTGTTTCAAGTATTGACTATATAGGAGTTAAAACACCCAATAACATACTTTTGTCTTCTTGTCATTACTAAAACAGAAAGCAGCAGTCATAAACAATCCAAGTGACCTAAGTACTTGTTTACAGCAGGAAACTCCACCATACTCACCTGGTTTCAAAGGGGGGGAGAACACAGGATAGAGGTAACTAACTAGACAGCAGCTACATACATATCCTATACTTATTTCCCAGCCAAAAAAGTAAAAGTAAAAATATCACGAAAAGAAAACGTCACAAAATCCTAAATCGCCGACATGCCTTTTAGTATACCCTGTCTAACATCGTTCACATGCTTTTAGTAATCACGAGTTGCATTTGGAGTTCTCCCGCCACGGCCCCGCCCATAGTAACCACCACCTCGCCCATAATAACCGCCTCGTGACCGAGCACCTCGATAGGGCCCACGACCACCTCTACCCCCTCGGTATCTAGAAAATTCTCCAAATGTCTGCAGCAAGTGAAGCAAATAAGAACAGTAAAGATGAGAAACCCCCAATAACGTGTGGAATAATCTTGGAGTCAGATTTACCTCTGTATCTAGTTTCATCTGCTCAGAGAATCTAGGCCGTCCGTTACTCGATTGTTTGTCAAGTGAGTTGCAAGATAATGTATCAAAAAAATCATCCTTGCTATAAACAGGCTGTACATTGCAAAATAGGTAATAGTCAAACACTAGTGAAAGGTATTTTCGACATTTGACATTGCAATTATAATTTGGTAGGGTGTGAATACCTTTACATCAAGCTTTGGTAGATCAGCATCATCTTCATCTTCATATTCATCCTCATCACTAACATTATCATTGTTCTCCTTTTTATTAGATTTCCCTAAGGTTCCCCAAATTTCATCCTTGTTAAATTTCTCATTCATTGCATTAAAATCAAACTCCTCAGTGAATTTCATCACTGATCTTGATCCCTGGACCATGAAATTATAATCAATGCTTAGTTACACCAAGACAAAAGAAACATAAAGATACATAGTAGAGTGCCAAATATAACAATAAAAAGAAGCAGGTGTTATATTTGATAATTTAAACACTCGGCTAAAAATTACAAGGAGGCCTCTCCTTCTCAGGTTATCCCATTTTTTGCTCGAATCCGGCCGTCAACTTTGATTGCTATTAATATTACTTTTTACTAGCAGAAGCTCACCAAACTTTTTAAGTTAGATATGTAGTCAAGTTACATAAAACTAACAGAACTGAGGGGCTGTTTGATAAAAATTGAATGATTTAGCACTGAATAGTTTAAAAGGTCTGAATAATTTAAAAGCTCTACCTATAGTTCTGAATAAAAAGTAGTGTCTGATACTTTGGGGATAGTTCTGAAAGTTCACTCTGAAAGATCAAAATTACCATATTAACCTTGTTTAAAATTAATTAATAAATCACCTCATCAAATTTCAATCAAATAATATATATACAGATCTCACTGAAGAGTCTCATGAACAATTGAACTAAGAAAAATACCATGAAATCAAATAATCATTATCAATATACAGAATTACAGATCATACCACTCAAATTAAACATCACATAAATTGAAGCAATTTGAAGAACAAATTTAAAGCTCACTCTGAAATGAAGAACGACCTTACAGAAACAAAGAACATAACAAATTGAACGCTGGATTTCGAATTGACTGTGGTTAGCATATCTAACATAAAATCAGAAACGAACAACATATGACCTTCAACATATATGAGGTCTGTGGAAAATTGATCGAATCGACTATGGAAGAATTTCCAACTGCGGCGGTGAATTTCAAAAGATGAATAGACTGTGGTTCATATCAAAGGCGGCGGATTTTGAACGACGGTTCATATCAGCGACGGCGGCGGATATAGAGAGTGGTTCAAATCGACTGCGGCAAATGAATCCTTCAAATCAAGATGTCAGGAAGGAGTGTGAATAGTGCAAATTGACTGTGACGGTGAGAAATGAGAGGTTGAAGGTGAAATATGAATCCTTCAAATCGATTGTGGTGAGATAAATACTTCAGATATGCGCCTCTGAAAAAAATCAAAGAACCTAGAAATTTCTCATGGAATGAAGAAATTAAGATTAAATAACCTTGAGAGTATCATGGAAAGAACCATCGAAGGAGAGGGCTGAGAGTATTCCAGGGGTGTTAGAGTAATACGGATCATGCTGAATGATTTGGAGAGGTTATCTTCAAGACTTCAACAGCACCAAAAAATTCATTCAGCACCTCTCTCTTTTGTCCACAAACATGCAGAACCTTACCGATTCAGCGTTAAGTACTGAACGGATTCAATTCAGAGCTAAACAAACACAGCCTAAATTTACAATTGGGGTGTAGCTGAAATGTTTGGTAAACAGAACTAAAAGACAGAAACCTGATATGAATCAAACTAGAAATCAGAACGAAAGATGAAAAGATAGAATAATTGACTTTCGAGAGGTCGATCGGCTCTCCTATAGTTTACTTTCGAGAGAAAAACTAACACTCCAATGATATGAAAACTATCAATCAATTTCTGCATAATAAAATTAGAACCCTAAAGCACCAATTTATAATGAATAAGAGTAATATAATCCTAAAATAACTCTAACTCCTAATCCTTATCCAAAATAATCCTATCTAAATAATAAATGCTAACTAACAAATCTTATATAATAATAATACATATCTTCAAATATTATTAATAAATATCCGGATTATATCATCCCTCCGGCCCCCAAAAACACCTTGTCCTCACGCTGTTGCCAAAATCAAACCAAATTCCGGGAGCCCATATATCATTATCTTCGTCTTGTATCTCAAGTCGCGATATATCCCATGGCTGTCCAGCAAGGTCATCATGCCATGCATCCCTCTCTAATTTAATTGATGGCACATTTTTTACATAAAAAAGCCCAAATTGGTTGACCTGTTTCCATTTAAAACTAAGCCCGTATGGAAGTACATTCCACCCTGAATCAGAATCACCCGTCGTAGTTTTTCTTCCTGTGCTCTCCATATCAGAATTCCTACCTTTAAATTGCCGCATTTTCCTCCCCAGAACCCTACCATTGGTCCTCCACCGATCGTCTTTACTATCACCATCATACGTGAGGCCTTCATATCTTTTGACTTCTTCATTGTGACCTTCATTAGTGTACAATTTCGTTTCATTCAAACCTAATGGGCTAGATTTTTGGTCTTCTCCGGTGACTTTTCCTGCTAGACTCTCTACACCATCTTCATCACCATGTTCCGCTGTCATGGGTTGGTTTAGACCCTCGGGTGAATGCCTGTTTTTCTTTCAAGTCGCCATGGGCTTTATTATGTTCGGACTTTGTATCTTGAAACTCATCTGGGTCGCTTTTTAAATCTAACTTGTTCTGTTCTTCGGAATCCGAGGAATAAACGTCCTAGCCCCACAAAACCATCATCTCCTTTAGTAACCTTATCAGCTCTTCGTGTTGTCTTGAACTTTGCGCTCTGTATTCTTCAACTGATCTCTCCAGTCTCTTAAAACCGTGCATACTCGAAAAGGAAAAAAAACCGGATGAACAGTGCCGCCATGAACAGTAACTCAATTTTATTTATTTTTGCTTATTTTTCCCCAGAGCATCACCACTTTGATATGAATCAAACTAGACATCAGAACGAAAGATGAAAAGATAGAACAATCGACTTTTGAGAGGTCGATCGGCTCTCCTATAGTTTACTTTCAAGAGGTAAACCAACACTCCAATGATATAAAAACTATCAATCAATTTCAGCATGATAAAATTACAACCCTAAAGCACCTATCTATCTATATATATATATAAAGAAAATCATTGTTGGGAAAGCTTCTTTAAATAAAAATCCAATTAACCAATCAAAACATCCCATCTCCTCAATTTTGACCAAAAATTTTAATTAACTTCCACAATTAGAATTATCTATTTGCAAGAGTATATGAAACCAATTATGAGGGAGCTATATGAAAAATTGAAAATATATAGGGGTGTTTGTATAAATTATATATTTATATTTAATGAATGTATTTAATTGTATATGTTTACAGTTTTTCTGTATAATGATTGGTATAAATATAATTATATATTTATAATTGTCTCATTTTTATCTACGGTTTGATATAAATTTTACCGTAATCTAGCACAAAATTAAATAAATATTTTTTTAATTTTTTATTAGTAAAAAAAAGTATATTTCATTATTTCATAACCATTGAAAAAGTGGGTTACTATCTTTGATTTTGTGTAAATTGAGATGTAATGACACTTATTTTTTTCTAAATGAGAAAGTATTTTCTTGCTTATCTTCTTTATAAAACTCTAAACCAGTGAACATATTTATGGTTAATTTTTATGTTATGAATCACTAAATCAGTAATCCTTTTGTATGAGGTATTTTTTATTTAGAGTATATGAGAATATATATCTACAACAGTAAATCAGTTATCTTTTTCATTGACATAATCATACAACGTTAAACTCCTGATCTGTTTTTCGATGCCAATGATTTCATAATAAAATATTGATTAAATTGTGATGATTTTAATAAACACGCAATTTGTAAGTGATTAACCGACCAGAGCTTTGCATTTCAAAAAAGAAGGTTATGAGTATGACATCCGAAATTTGAGACAATGTTATTATGACCTATTGAGGTGATTTGTGTATTCGTTATGATTTATAATTTGGATTTTATGTAATAAAAATGAGAAATTATAGTTAAATTATATTTTAAAATAACCTATAAGATTTTGAAATTAAAAAACATTAATTATTTATATTTATATGTTTGACTCCCATTTTTAATATACTATGTTTTTTTATAGTTATACTTTGATAAGAATAATCATGACTAACCGTGTATCACATGGGCGTCTAAGAAATGAAGAGGTTGAGCACATAAATGATTACATGGTACCAATGAACATCTGTTTAATCGGAATTATTTTTAAGAGAGTAATTTTGTTCCAACAAATGAAGAGGTTAGACACATAATTGATTATATGGTATCAATGTTAAACACTATGGAGGTATCATATTCGAGTTCAGATAACACACCGAATATACTTCATTTCATCAAGATTTCATCTTTGTGACAATGATAGTAACCTAACAAATAAAACTGTATGTAGTATACAAAGAAGTACTAACGAACATATGAAAGACCGTCTTAATTCAATATTCAAAAATTCGATAAATATGCTATTTTATTAGTTATTTTTTTATGGGTATGATTCTGTTTGTTTAAATTGTTTTATATATTTTATTTATGCTTTACTACATGTTAAATGTTTTAGGTTTTTTAAAGCTTACCTCGTGCGTGCACAGGTCATTCAACTAGTTTATAATGAATAAGAATAATCTAATCCTAAAGTAACTCTAATTCCAAATCCTTATCTAAAATAAATCCTATCTAAATAATAAATGCTAACCAAAAAATCTTATCTAATAATAATACATATCTTCAAATATTATTAATAAATATCTGGATTACATCAAAGCCCAATAAGTTCGGTTCTGTAACTGCCATATTGGTGGCAAGAAGATGAGTAGATCAAAGATATATCATACAATAACAAAAAGGCTGTCAAATAAGTAAAAGACAGAACATGTAAGCTAAAACATTTACCCCAGATCCTCTGCCTCTCTCACGTCCTCTGTAACTGTAACTCTGACGATTGTGGTAAGTAGCTCCATTTGTCTAAGAAACCAAAGGAAAATATTAATAATAGTTGTTTTAAATGGCCAACTCCACAAGAGGACAACATACAGGCGTTTCAGTTTATTTCAACTTTTGTAGAATAAAATTTTATTTACATAGATTTCATTTACTTCATTTAGTATTTTCTTTTACTTTCCCTAACGTAATCAACAATTTTAGTACTTAAAACCCGCAGCCTTTAAATGCTAATCCTCCAAATCGGTCGCTTTCTCAATCAACATATCTATGTGAGTGTTAAACTACAACTCGACAGATATAATCACAGCATAACATGATATAAATTATCTACATTATACCTTTGGGGCAATACGCGGTTGAGGTGGTAAAGGCAGTATTGGTGGCTGAGATTCTGTTGTAGTTGCAAAGGGAACCGAAACTGGAGCAGATGGTTCTAATGATTGTGTTGCTGTTGCTGTTGGTGAAACCTGAACAGCTTCCACCTCCTTATGAACCGCCTGTGTGGGCTGTGACGAAACAACTGTGGTTTGCACAGACTGAAGCAGCTGTCCTGGTGTTACAAGTGGTGGTATGGGTGCTTCAGAAGAGACAGGAGGTATAGTGACATTCACATCACTAGTGGTCAACAGAGACAGTGACTGCATGCTATCAATTAACGGTGCTGTCAGCCCTACAGATACAGGAGGTTTATTTTGCATTAATGATGGCAAGGTATCAGTAGCTGCACTTGTGGATGCGGCTAATAATGGAGACTGATATTCAGACGGCATGATTGGGGTTCCACTTGGCAAATTTGCATTATAATTGGGATACTGCATAGGTTGTTGCAGTGAAGGGGGTGGTCGTAATAATGACTGATGATGTAACTGAGGAAGCCCATTTGGTGGTGCATAAAACCCAGGCCAATACATTGACGGCATTGCAAGACTGCTACTTATTGGATTTGGAGGATGTGGCATTGGGCCCCAGGAACCCAGGCTCCCACCAGGTTGATATAAAGAGGGCCCACCTTGCAAAGTTGATCCAGGCCCAGGGTGTCCAATTTGTGAATTCTGGATGCTAGGATCAGACAAAGAGTTACTCCCAGCAGCAGAAGGCAAGGTTGTAGAGGGTGGAGCTGGCCTAGGATAGTGAGACTACACAACGAGTAAGTGGATTATAACCAGAAAATATTTTAAGACATTGCAGATGAAATTCAAATTCTCTTCTGGATTACCTGAATAATGGCAGGATCACTATTTATTGGTTGTGCTGGCTGAGCTGGCATGGATGATTTCACCTGAAGATCCTGTAACAAGAAAAGAAAGTAATTACAAAATGTCAATTACTTGAAACTAGAAAACCTAGGCAACAATTAAGATGGATCTAAGTGACTGTCAGACCTCAATTAACTACACTAAAGAGGTATTCTTTTCAGTTTTCATTGGAAAAAAATTTCTTAGAAAGATTGGACACAATGTACATAGTCTATTTAAAACACAGAAACATTGTACATGAACAGTCAGCCAGTGACAACAAAAATATAAACAACTATATGGTCACGGTACCTTGATGTCGCTTCCACGAAACAATATGTATTCATAAACCTTGTCACTAGGCATGAGTTGGGGGCCATCCTTTTTTCTCCCTTCAGTTCCAAATGATCTTACTGCAGATAAGTATATTGTAAATTTTCCATTTTAAACTAGTTACGGAAGGACTACTGAAAAGTAGAACATAATTGAGTTCTAAAAATGATTAGAACCACCCCCAATAAAATCAAAAGTAGGCCAGCATATTGTCAATGTTAGCAATTTGTTTTCAGGTACTTGATAGAATGATTGTCTAGACAGCTAGGGTTATCTTGATAACAAAATATTGTTGTACAATCCATGAATCCAATTTGGCATATCATATGTTCATAGAACCAAGGTGATACCATCCAGCGCCTTTTTTTGTTAGTTTTAACCGATATACATATGTGAAATGCAAAGTAAATCCTAAAGTTGTACAAAATAGTTGGTCCTCCGATTTAAAGAAGTTAGAACTTAGAAGTAGGACATAGGTTTACAATATAGCCCCTAAATCCTGGTTTTCGATGCAGAATCATATTCTACCAAGAAACAGACAGATGCATAGGCACACCTGAATGCCACAACAAAACTGAAATATGTCTATCCACAAACACTAATAACAGTTTTCAACTTATACTGAGATAGAAAGGGAAAATATACACTAATCATATAAAATGGCAAGACTTCCCTTCTATAATCAATTTAATTTGATTCTTCTACAATGAAAACTACTCACAACAGAACAGAAAGAAAAAGGAGCACAAATTGGACGCACCAAAAAACAATTACGAAAAACAAGATCAAAATGAACCGCATACCGTTACGCAATCCGATTGAGGATTCTTCGGTGTTGATGTTGTACAAAATGCCCTCGTATCTGATCTCACTCTTGGATGTCAAGCTAATCAGGCTTCCGATATACGAATCGGCAGATGAACTTGACGATCTAGAGGCTTCTGTCGCCATAATCTTCCACAATTACAAACTTCAAAGTACCAAAATTGAAAAGAGCGAATTTCTTGAAGTGATTCTGTGTTCTGAAATAGATAAATGGTTAGGGTTTTCTTACAGTTTCTCGCTTTTCATGCTCTCTTTTGTAGTTTTGTGCTCTTTTTGGTTTATCGAATTCGAGCAAATGCGCATGAGCGAACCCTTTTTTGCAATTTTGCTACAATCGGCTCGCATAGTTTTTTCACGATTTTATTTTTATTTTTATTACCTTCTTCATATTAAATAAAAATAAATTTGAGAGTTAATTACATTTTCATCTTTGTGTTTTGACAGAAGTTAGTTAATTGATAGCCCGCGCTTTGCGTCGGGATTAAGTTACTTTTTAATTAAGTTAGATTTAGACTATTCATGCACTATTTTTTTACTAAAAGTTCAAAAAAATATTTTGTTCGCTAAGAATTGTTTACAAATTTCAAAGTGTGTTTTTGTTAGAAAGACCAATCTAGTTCAAGTGCACTTCGGTGGTTGTGGTTTGTTTGTGTTTCATAGTTTGTTTGATTCGAGTATGCAAATGGTTTGCCGTTTGTGTGTATAAAAACATTTTTCAAGTATGACAAATTATGACCCACTGTTTGTAACGTGAACCATTTGATTAAAGAAAGCAACGTACAGAAAGTTGAAATGTTAGAATCATAGAAGTTAAAAAGTTATTAGCAAGTACCACTATTTACCCCATCCCCCACCCACGATCTCTCTTTCTCCCTCCGCACAACTACCAACATTCTTTACACCTTCTCCACCCACAACTGGTCAAAATCACCACCAGGAAGAAGAAGAAGAGCCATAAAAGGAAAAGAATCCGGAGGAAAAAGCAACTGTGAAGGGAAAGACCGGCGAGCATCAATTTGGGCAACGCTCCCTTCTCCTTCTCCTGACTTTATTGTTCCTTTATTGTTCTCCTTCTCCGGTCTTTATTGTTCCTTTATTGTTCACATCTGCTCCCACAAAACACAGCTTAGATCTACCGCTGCCACCGCGTAGATATACAATGGAAGCCACTTTGCCCCGATACAGTTTTCATTTTCAGATCTTACTGCCGCCACCGTGTTGACCTGCAACAGAATCCACTTGACTAATGTTTTCGTCGTTTAGACGGTTGTCGCCTCTATAAAATCTACTATTTTTCATTTTCTCGTGAGAAATTCAAAATTTCGGCAGTGTATTAAATCGAGAGATGAAAGCAGAATTACTATTATACCCTTGAAATTAGCGTGAGATTTTGCCGATTTAGTTTGCTGATTGATATATAGGGTAATTACAAGTTTGTTTTTTGGGTCCAACAACTTACAGGTTATTGACCTGATTTTATTGTAATTTAATAACTAAATTACCTTTATTTTCTTATTTTTTTTTCATTTCCTTCTATTTTAATTCTTTAAAAAATAACATTTAATAATCAAAAAATAATATAATTATAATTGTTTACATTATTCTACCTTATAATCGATTAACAAACCAGTTCAATCACATAAAACTACTATTCATTTCAATTTTTATTTTTCACCACTAAAAAGATTTTCACTTTATAACTTTAATTTATATAAAATTACATTTTACCTCATAACATAATTTATATCATCATTAATTCATCATCATTATTTTTAAATTTATTATTCTATAAATAATATTTTTGTCAAATTCATATGACAAATCATCATCCTAGTATTAATATTATATTTTTATATAATTTATATCGTAGGCATTATTATTTCTTAGTTCAAATTGATAAATTCAAATAAATAGAAAAAGTATGTTAGTTATTATATCAAGTAACATATGAGTGACATTTTTAAACCATTAAATGATCGATGTTAAAGATCTTAGGCTAACGGAGAAAAAAAGATAAAAGAAGCTAAGGTTCAAAATACAGTCTTTTATAAAAAAATATAAATTATACTTTTACCGGATAGCCTTATACTATTGGTGTTTTAAAGCTATAAAAAACCAATATCAAGCGTTATAATTATCATCTGGTAAAAAGATAATAACATTATTAATATAATAATAATTGAAGTGTAATAAATCTATTATTATTATAATCAATTGACAAACCAATTTACTTATGTAAATATTATCTATGTAAGCTACCTTTAAACAATCGTAGTAGTTGTAATATTTTATATAAATTAAATTAGGGTTTACTTCTCCAAAATGTATTAAACTATACCCCAAATATTAATGTGTGTATCCACCTTTCAAAAATGTTATTGTGTGTATTCAACTTGTAATTTTTATTATTGTACGTATTTTGATTACATAAAAAAACAAAAAAAGTATAAGTTTAGTACATATAATAGAAAGTTTAATACATACAATAACACATTTTTGAAAGTTTGATATACACAATAACATTTTTGAAAGATGGATACACACATTAACATTTGGGGTATAGTTTAATACATTTTTGAGAAGTTAACCCATTAAATTATTAAAGGGTAATCTACTCCAAAATGTATTAAGCTTACCCAAAAAGTTATTGTGTATCCACCTTCTAAACTTGTTTTTTTAATATATCAAACTTGTTAAAAAGGTTTTATTCTATGTATTTCGACCTATTATTGTAGGTTAATTGTTATTAACAACAGGTTATTGTGATTATTATTATTATTATTATTTTGAAGAGCAACTTGAATCACATCTTCCTCATCTTGGGTTTTGGGTTTCAGAGGAGTGGTTTGCATATTGCATGGTTGAACTCTTGATCTTATAATCGATTTACAGACGAGGGTAGGTCGATTGCTTCATATCTCAATCTTGGGTATCAAATCTGGTGGGTCGATTTGTAGATTGCAGGTACGTTCCTCTTAAGGGTTTCATTGATTGGATGTTCCATATTCTTGAGTTCATAATCGCATATTCATCGATTTACAAAATGAAATCGATTTCAGATGTATGAACACATCGATAAACTTGTACGAACTTTTTCAAATCTGAATATCGAGGATGTATGTTCATATGAACAGATCTGGGTTTCTTCATTTACAGTTCATCGATTGTCATTACTTCAAGGTGGGTTTGTATGTGTGCGTTTTTGCAATTAGCCCAAAAACGTATATGCATTTTTTATTTCTGATTTTGATTTGGGATGTCTAGGTTTTTAAAATCGCAAATCGCCTTCCTTCTGCAAGAAGAACACGAGTTCAAGAACCTATGAGCAAATTGATTCAGACATGTATGAAACCAGATTTGAGATTTTGTTGTTGTTCTTGGTCTTTAAATGTTTCAAGGCTTGATGATGATGTTCATGAAGAAGAAGATGATAATGCCAATAGTCATAATTTAGTATTAAAATAAAGGCCGCTATCAATAGTGCTACCGTGATTACTACTATGATGGGGATAAGTTTAAAGGCCGCTATCAAAAGGCATATGGTTGGGTTCTTTAGGAGAGAGAATGTAACTTTGACTAAAGGATATGCGCATAGGTTTAAAATGTCGAGGCAATTTCATTGGAAGTATTGGTGCTGCAGTGGAATTATTGGTTGTAAATTGGATTCTGAAACATAGAAGTTGATATATAATGCAAATTTTAGAATTGAAATTGAAATTAAATATGGTGTTGAGGATTATGGGTGTTTAAATCATCACAAGTTTAGCTAATGAGGCATATAAAAGTACAAATATTTTGAATCTTGTTTTGGAAGAATTCAAAGTGGTTTATACGATGTTGAGGTTATACCTTAAATGGTTTTTAACCCTAAAGCCTACAAGCCCTTTTAAATTATTCTTCAATATTAAATAAATTTTTTTAACCCTAAAGCCTACAAGCCCTTTTAAATTATCCTTCAATATTGAATTAAATAACACTTAAGGGTGCCATTTCCTTTTAAGCCTTAGAAAACAATATTTCTATCTAATGATAAAGGTATAACTATATACATCGTACCTTCATATACCCTGCTATATATTGGATTGCGTATTGTTGTTATTGTCATATTATATATTACTAGCATACTACCCGCGCAATGCGACATTGACGAATAATTTATGTTTTGCAACTTGTTTCTATGAATGTAATTGTATGTTATTCGCTAGATTCAATATCACGAAATAGTTTTTTGTTCAACAACATATCCGTTTTATTTTTTCCATTTATTTTATATTCATCAACTCTTTTATTAATTTTAAAAAGCATTAACTAAGAAAAAAGATTTTTATTTATGAAATACGAAAAAACAAAGATAATAAGATGTGTTAATGTGAATGGAGAACTATGTTGGTACAAAAGAGTGTGTTAATGGATGAGTGTATTTTAAATGAATAAAAAATTAGTAAAGTGGAAAGAGAGAGTGAAATAGTTAAAAATTGGATGGATGAGATTAATCTAGATAAAATAAAAGGTCAAAATGTTATATCGATTAATATTTAAAAACTCTTAAAATGAAAGATGAAAGAGAATATTAAATGATTTATATAATAATATAGATTATTATTATACCGTGTTACGGAGGCATTGTCTAGATCTCTGGCTTGAATTAAGTGTCATTGTCATGAATAGATAACCACCATGAGAAGCTGATTGGAAAGGAAGTCGGATTTTTTGATTTGAAACGCCAGGAAAACATCACGGGAGGCTAATTCAAACCAATTCATGACCTGAGACAACAAAAGAAACCGAAACCCTCAATTTATGACCTCTCAACAAAACATTCAACGACTTACAACGGTTTCATTCACAGATAATCAACACCCGTTTGAATAAACACCCTTACAACGACTTATTATATTGTATAGTAACTAGCAGATAACAGCTTCAAAACGCAATCCCAAACACCCCTTAAGATTCCCTGTAGAAAGGTCCATACATGAAGATTACAAGAAGCAAAATGCATATGCAAGAATCCAAACACATAATCCCTATGTGTGCTGCCTTACCTCTAACTAATCCATTTTCCTTTTGACTTCTTTAAGATCACAAAAACCTTGACTTTACTAAAACCATAATCACTGTAAAGTGTGCAACAAGGAAAAAAAAACACTAATTGGGGCTCAAGAATCAGTATCATAGTACAATATATACCAAGTAACAATCATTGCTCTACAACAGAAAATAAAACATTTTCTTTAAATTATATACCTGTTTTTTATTTTACTGATCGAGTGCCTTTTTTAGATCCGCATGCCAAGTCTCGCAATCAGCGCCTAACGTTTCTAACCTTTTGGCAGCCAAAGTTGTTGCCGCTGTTAGGGCCTCATTTCTGGCTTGATGTTGACGGACCAGATTTAGAATGTTAATTTGAATGGGCTACTTTGAGCCATCACAAAACATTGTAATGTGAGAAAAATCACAAAAAAGATCGGATGCCTCAGATTATACTAATTCATATCAATAATAGAAGAATGCTAAAAATAGTCCATAATTAATTCATAGTCCTAAGAGACTAATTTTAGCCTTTGGATCAATGTCATCAATGGTCCAGATTAAA
>JAUEJL010062789.1:0-18083 GCA_032274825.1 Drosophyllum lusitanicum | reverse complement strand
CGAAAATACCAAAATGAACCAACAAAAACTGTCATAGGCGGTTACAAAAACCACCAAATAACTGCTATAAATCGGGTGAGTCAAAAACCGAGTTAGAGAACAGAATTTTGACCCCAGCCAAGGGCTCTGCCTCTTGGACCCCTAGGCGCTGCCCCCGGGCTTCACCCCTAAATAACAGGGTACTTTAAATCAAAATAAACTCAAACAAGTGTACACTCCGCACCACCCTTACTTGTTCAATATTTATCAAGATTACATTGGTCAACAAGTCTATCCCGTTACACTTAAATAATATTGATGATACAAATTACCAACAATTTTTGCTTCACAACTATCTTTGTTCAATTTAAATTTACAAAAAGAAAATAAAATCTGACTTTTATGTAGAGACTAGTGTTGTCGATATCATCTGATGCCGGTGTGTGGGATGCAATCTTGAAGAACGATGCGGTTCAGGATCTTCAAGGATCATCGTCAGACGCAGGTTTGCTAAGCTATTCTTATATAAGTCATATATCGGGTTACAAAGGTTCATAATGGTCATGATGTGTGTTATGTGGAATGTCGCATTGGGTTATAAAGTCTTAATGGGTCAACTAGATTGTGCGTTAGTTGAATCAAACCTGATGGATCAAATTCACACACATAGGTGTTGCTAATGCTCATTATCAAAAAGAAATTCAAAATTCAAACTCATTAGCTTACAGTCAATGGTGTATTCATAACGCAGCAACCAAAGAGAAAAACATGAGGTACAAGCAAGAACCCGACTCGGCATCTCCTATTATCAAGTGGATTTTTGCATTTTTGAAATCAACATTCATCGAGTTCATCGAAAAACTGGAGTTATTTGTGTTTGAAACACTACATTCAGCGTCAAAAAAGAAGTCTACATTGAAACATGATGTACTGCAAGAGAAAATACGATCTTCACTATTACTCTCTGTAGTAGTACTCGTGATAGTCGTCGTGACTAGGAGCATTGATGCCTGATCTATATTTGCTATCAGTTTTGTTATTTGAATGATTTGTGATCATGTTTGCATATATTTGTACATTTAGTTGTATAATATGATTGTTTGTACATTTAGATTTGTCTAATGGTGGTATATTTTTATGGTTTTCATTTGAATGCCTTATAATAACACATGTAATTTAGGTTCTTAAAGCACATGTAATACAATTATGGATTACACATGTAATTCTAGGTTCTTAGATTATTGTATTCATTGCTCAAAAGCTCAAACTTAATTGTAATACACTTTTACCTTCTTAGGCATGTATTAAAACACATCTTTTAGACCTATAAATCATTTTTTTCATCAAAAATATAGAAACAAAAAGAAAAGGCTGATTTTTAAGAGTTTAAGTCCTGAAATGAAAATGGATTGAATTCACTTACTTTTAATATGCAATTTAAGTTCAATTTGATTAAAGAAATATATAAACATTTAGTTAAGCATTTCTTATAATCATAGCTAGCAAGAAAATACATGGAATAGCTGCAGTAACATTTTATCTAAGTTTCAGAATCAATAGGAGCCCAAAAACCATGAAATCCAAGAGGAAAGTTGAGGTACTTAGGCACTTCAAGTTTTGCAACAACAGCATTTTCCTCCCCAATCTTCTTGGCATCTAAAATCACTAGGTAACACATCTGTTCCGAGACAGCATACTGTAAATGAAAGACAAAAACTTTGATAACTTCATTCAAAGTAACATATACGTGTTCAAAAGAAAAATATGTATCTTTGATCACTCACCTCAACCACAAGAAGGTATCCATCATCTTCGTCGATTCCATTCGGGACAAAAATGGGCTCCCCGATAAATCTCCGGGTGCTCACAGACCATGTTTGGGTTGAGTTTTTCAAGGTGTCGAACTTCACCACCGTATCAAAAGGAAAATGTGGTAGTTCCCGACGAGCACCCAAAGAAGTCGCTGCATATACATACCTGTTGTTGCGTCCACCGAAACTTTGATTGATAACCGGGAAATCTGTTGCTTTGTCCCATTGATCGTTTAGAGGATTCACACAGCATTTTTCACAATTTCCACTTGCATCCAAGTTAATGGAGACCTGGATAAGATGAGGCAGCAATTTATTTTTCCCTTCGCCAACATTCATCATCGACGGGTCTAACTTACCAGTTTCCCAATCATATCCTGTTAGATAACTCTCCGTTAGTTAGTGAGTTCAAGGTTTAGTCTAGAATGACACGGTCTAAATATCTATCTATCTATCTATCTATCTATCTATCTCTCTCTATATATATAGAGAGAGAGAGAGAGAGTGAGAGAATTAAACAAATATACGTACCGAACATTTTCTGAAAATTGAACCACTTATAAGAGCAACCGCTAGCTTGTATATGAAGGTGTTGATTTCCTTTGTGATCTGTTTGTTGGAATGCATTGCCGACATGAAGTACCCACATTTGAGAAGGAGCTTCAATTGGCACTTTCCAGTCCCTCGTTTGTTCATCATGTACTTGGGGAAAACGAGGTAACAAATATATAGGAGATGTTGACTTACTAGGATTCACCGACAATGCCGATATCATCGGGCTAAATCCACATACCGCTGTCATCGACCCTGTATATATATAGTACAATACATATATTTTCCATTCTTAGTCCGAATTGAAAGTCAATCTTTAATTGCATGTATGTATATACTTTTTTAAGAACTTAATTAAATTAAATGCAAAGGGAATTAAAAAAAGAAAATTACCAAGAATGTCAAGTTTGATCCTATTGCCAAACAATATGTAATGAGAATCTGTGAAAGCCCAATCATGGATCATAAGATGTTCTGGGATATTGAATTCTTGTTTCTGCAGGACCTTTAAATTACTGTCGAACTCTGCAAAATATATAAATACAATATTAAATAAAGTTTTCTATTATTCATATTGTATGTTCATATATTCCTGTATTACTACATTAATAAAAACTTAGTATATGTTTGCTATATAATCATATATCCATTTTTTTATACGGATGGTGTTCAAAATAACTTAAAAAAATAAAAAACAACTAATTTAGTTCAACACTACATTGAAAATAAAAGCAACTAATTCTATTAAAAAGAAATTTAACAGTATGAAATCCAAAAAAGATTACAACTACGTAGGTTATAGGTACGTAGTTAAAAAAAAGTATCAAGGACGAAGAGGTCTCGAACTTTCGACTTCATCAATTTATCGTTCAAGCAATAGACGCTATTTGTGTATAAGCTTAGATAATGAATCCGTTGACCCGGATGATCGAAGACTAGCAACCCGAAGGTGATGGTTAAAATGCCGATTCCATCTTCTTTTTTGCGGTACCGCCCTAAGGGGATGGTGCACCCATCGGTACCGCCTCTCCATATGGGCATACCGTGAGCATACCGCTGAAGCGGGGCAAGATGTTGTGCAATGCGGGACTACAAGGGGGGCCAAGTTAGCACCACGCAAGCCACACGACACCCCCACCCATATATTTTGTCTATAGTGGACCATCTTCGCTACCCACAATCGGAAGTTTTAATATTTTGTCGATTACCAAAAAACTAAATACAGAAAATTCTATAAATTTGTCTGCAATTAAATTGACTTAACTCCTCACCTTTAATTTAACGTATGGACTAATTATTTAAAAGCTCCAAGTCTTTCTAAAAGTTCTAGATTTATTAAAAGTTATTTAAATGAACTTTTATTTTTGTATAGATTTGTAGACATTAACTTTCAAACGAGATTTTTTCTGAAAGTCAGAAATTTATTAAAAATAAATGTCTTGAATATCGAGACACATCAAACCACCGTACAAGAGAAGTTTTTAGTATAAAAGGGATTTTAGCTTAGCGGTATCGGGTGTTAATAAAAGATACTCCTCTCCAATAGATTGAGAGTTCAAGTCTTGTGATAGACAATGAAATAAATTTAGGAGTAAGTTTAGTTAGTTTGTGTGTTTGCCGATTTAAAAAAAGAAAAGTTTTTAATAACCCCGTTAGAACAAACAAATGAGATTTAATACCACACCTAATAATTAGCTTGACCTTATAAAAAAACGTAAGCTCAAGTTCTCATAATACTAGTAAGCACCACACTGAAACACTTAAAATATATAAAAATACAGTTAAAATTAACTCTTTCTAAATTAACTTGTAACTTTTTCCCAATAATGAAGCAAGAATTTATCGTATATGTACCAATTATTCGAGTAACGTAATTTGATATTTCATGGTCGTTGAGTATTGTTGAGACATTTTTGCACGCTTTAATGAACTTGTCATATCTTATTCTAGATTTATATAGCAATTGTTTATTAATTTATTATATATAGAAATAGAAATAGAAATAATTTAAGGTAAGCATAAGAGTTAATTACATATTTACTCTGTGTTTCGAAGGTTTTAATAGTTTTGGTTTCTAACTTTCTTTTTTACATATTTGGTTTCAAAATAGTCAAGCCTCTTAAGCTTTTGGTCCATCCTTAAAATAAAATAACCAAAGTGCCCTTGCTTTCATTCTTAACTAATTTTTAAATATTACTAAATATTATATCTTTTTAAATAAAAATAAATAACCGTCTCTCTCCCTCCTTCAAAACCTATATTATATATATATATCTTAACACTCTATAACATCCCTCTCTCTCTCTCTCTCTCTCTCTCTTTAATTCTTTATAGACTCCACCACCTCACCATTGCCATAGGCTCCTCCACAACCACCGTAAGCTTCTTCACCACTATCACCATATCTCTTTCTCTCCTCTCTATCTCTCTCAGTAGACTCCACCTCCATCGTGGCCATAAGCTCCTCCACCACCACAACACCCGCCATAGGCTCATCCATAACCATTATAGGTTTCTTCACCACAACCATCACCATTTCTCTATCCCTCTCCTCTCTTCATTCTCCTCTTTTCTCACTATGTAGACTCCACTTCCACCACCGCCGTAAGCTCCTCCATGGCTCCACCACCACCATAAACCCTATCACCACTACCATAGACTCTTCAACCACCACAATCACCCTCTATTTCCTCTTCACACAGACATACAGACACACGGATACACACAGACTCTCTCTCTCTCTCTCTCTCTCCAGATCTGTACCTGACTATGGTTTTCAAATCCACCACCACCATCTCTCCCTTTTCTTTCTCTATATGTAGACTTTATGGTTTTCGTTACCATCAGATGAACACAAATGTTTTCTTCACCGATCTAGGGTTTTAGTGACTTTAGAGGTTTCTAGATCTGTTCGAGATCTTCGCGTGTGTGGGTGTGTATTTTTCCATATTTATGTGTATTTTAACTTGAAGATGAAGTTTCTGATCTTTGAGTTTAGTCCTTTTTAACTTGAAGATGAACACGTTTATTATCTATGAGATTTGTGGATATTTGTCTTTTTGAAATGAGATGAAAACTCAATAATCGATTATGATTTTTTAGTTTTGTGGTTCTGATGTTAGGTTCTGGTGGTGGTAGAAGGTACTTGTTGTAGACGTTGTGGGTGATAGAGGTGGTGCTGGTTATGGTGGATGACCACGGTGCGGTGGTGTTGTAGAGAGGAGAGAGAGAGAAAAAAATTTAATAATTGAAGAGAGAGAAAGAGACATGAAAATCTGATTTTTTTTCAAAAAATTTTAAAAAAGATTTAATTTAAAGTAAAGAAATGAAGAAATTAAAAGGACAAAGTCATTTTGGTCATTTTATTTTGAGGAGGGACCAAAAGTGTAAGAGTTTTGATAATTTTGGGACAAAATCCGTAAAAATAAAAAGCTAAGGACCAAAATCGTAAAAATTACTAAACCATAGGTACCAAAAATGTAATTAACTCTAAACATAAACATCTACCTTTTTTTTATTATAAAAAAGAAAACTGTGTTAGTCTATACACTTTAATCCATTGACACTCATTATCACTTATTCAATTAGGTTTAGTCATTATATAGAAAGTGTAAAAAAATAAGTGTTATCACCCAATGATTAATCACGTGTATATAGATTAGAGTGTGGAGGCAAAATATATTAGAATGTTCATAAGTTCATTAAAAGGAAAACATAGAATAGTATAGTATAATGTAATAAAAGCCTAAGCATATATACGACTATGACTGGTGGGCCGTCATGTCCATCACGACCTTATGACGCGTCATCCCTAGTACAACGAGCCCCTTATCCATTGTCATCAAAACACTCGCACGTTAAGCTTATGACGAGCACATGCCATTTTCCTTTATTTTCTTTGATTTTCCTTTGAAGTAAAAGAAAATAAAATGGGTCTAGTAATAACAGTTATGCTAACGTGAGATTCGGTTTTCAGAACTACAACAATACAAGTAGTGTAAGCTAAAAATTATATTCAAAACAGAAATACAATATTATGTTTAGTTTCACACAGAAACGTACCGTAGAAGGTGAAATTACTGCGTGGGAGAAGCATATCTTCTGCATTGCATGACATCATGAGTAGCCTATTCCTCGGAGCATCAATCTTATAATGCGACAACAACCGCTTTGGTGGCATCTTAAAAACCCCTGCGTGCAAGCATCTCACCAATATTGATATTAATATTAATATTTGGACTTCATACGTAAACAATCATCCTTTTATTTGAATAAAACAAATAAGATATTTTTTTAATTAAAATATCATAAAAATACTCGTACCGTACAATATGGGCTTCAATAGGCTTGCAACAAGATCTAATAAGACATCACGGTCGGATTTCGATGGTGTCAATGATCCATCAAGACCGTTTACTAGATCTAGCTCGAGCTTTCCGATAGTATCTAACGACGTGGACTCAATTTCGTAAGGAGCCCCGCCTTCCCATAGACAGAATAACCTGTCACCCCATCTTAATACGCTGGTATTAGCAACGTTTTTCATGACTTTGGTATTCCCAACCTTTTGCCCGTTCTTAAGTACCGAGAAGGGACCGCGGTGGGTAAACCGCCACTTGCCGGTTTCACGGTCATGTTCCTCAACTTGAGCCATGGTCTTAATGTATCTAGCCATAAACTTGACTTCACCTTTAGCCCCATCGATTGTGAAGGCTCTAAGATAGCCATGACCATCTAGAGGATGTACAGTTGAACCATGGTCATCTCTAAATAAACCTGGTCCTGTAAGATAATATGTTCCTAGTGGGAAATTTGAGGGTATGGAACCTTCTACGATACGCAAACTAATGGGATTATCAGTTTCTAAACGCTGAGATACAAAAAGAAACTGATAATCCCAATAAGCTGCTAGTTTTTCGTCTTCAGATGAACTCGACACTCTCTGACTCGGTGTAGCTATTGAAATATCCTGAGGTGCCCGGTTGGGCAATGAGATGGCTTGAGAAGGTGGTAGTTTGATCGCCGGGGACGACAGTTTCAATGGAATGAAATTGAATGCTTTGGCCTGCATTTTGTCGAGGGTGGTGGTAGTGCAATTGCAAATTAAAAAATTAAGTAGCAATGGTGGTAGATTTATTTATAGAAGTAATCATGGAAAAGTGTTTTCAGAATGACATTTATACCCTTAATTGTTTGTATTATTACACATTTTATAGATAGTGTTTTTTTCCTATGTCTACTGCTATATAAAATATTTAATTTCTTTTTTAAAACCATTTTAAATTTTGTACTAACTATTAAAACATCTTTTACAACACTAATTGTTTGCATTATGTATTTTTTAAAATTTTAATAATGTTTACTTTTATTTAATACCCTTATACATAAGCATTTTTAACTAAAATTAAAAATTCACTAAATCTTATATGATAAATATATATTTAAAGCATTAATATACTAGACTCAACTATAAAATTTATACCAAAGGGTCTTGGCCCGACTTTATTAGAGTTTGGAGAAAAGGTGATCCACAATCTTAAGGTTATGAGTTTAAGTCTCGATAGTGAACATATGCTGTAGAATTATGTGTGTGTGTTTAACTGTTAAAAAACTATAAAATTCATAATATATGTTATCAAAAAAACTGATTACCATTATATATTTATTTAAGTTTTAATGGGTTTTTAACACTTTTATATTAAATAAAATTTGAAATTAAGGTTAAAAATCTAATGAGTTGGCATCCAATTAATTATTAGTAAACTAAACTAATTGAAGTAGAAATTAAAATTTAATTGTATAAGCAAAAGATGAGGACGTTCGTCAAAATTAAATATGTAATTAATTATAAATTTGTATAAAGTACAAATGATGTTGTTTGTCTGAATTAAATGTTCAAGTAATTCTCAAATGATGCCCTTCGTCTAAATTAAGTGTTCAATGAAATCGACATATTATACAAAAACAAACACATCGTCTCTGGTCGCATCATACGGGTAAAATATACATAACACCCTTCACGAAATGAGGGAATTCTTACTCATATTGGCATGCTTTATTTTTGTATAAAATAGATATTGGGATATATATTCATCAATAATTATAATTCAAATAGATATAAATCACAATAAGGTGGGGTATTGTCGCCAAGTGGAGTTTTATGTGAAATTTGGCAAATTTAATGCTTGCACTTCTATCATAGTTATTAGGTGGACACGACGGAGGTTTTGTTTGCTAATAAGATGACAATTTTGTTCTTATGACTTCTTTTTAATATGAAGAATAGTTAAATGTTTCATTTATTTTGGATAATAAATTTTTTTTGTAGACTAATGAAAATTTATATTGATTATATTGTAGAATAATGAAAACCCCATAGGTATTTTGTATTATATTGATAACTATTTATTAAATACAAATGGTACAAGAGAAACTCTAATATGAAAGTCTAATGGGCCCTAGCCCATTTATACAATAAGGCTGAGCCAACTATACTAAACTCTAATCTACATTCTCTAATACTCTCCCACAGTGAGAGCAGTAGAAAATCGAACGCTCACACCGGAGCGAAAATACAATGAAAGAGATTAAATACATAAGAAAGAAAAGATATGTAGAAAAGAACATAGATATATATAAAAGAAAATTCCGTGGCAGCAAGGCGGCGACGAGTTAGCGGCCAAAGAAGGCTGCAAGAAGAGCGTCAGAGGCGGTAGAAGCTACGACTGCAGTGGCAGGAGCTACAACTATGGCGGCGAGTGGGGACGGTAAAAGCTACGACAGCAATGGCAAGAGCTACAACTACGGTGGCGGCAAGAAGGGTGGCAGCGGCAGCAAGGGAGAGAAAACTAATAAATTTGTATTTACAATGCGTCCCAGGGGCAGGACGAGAGGGTAAAGAAAAGAAAGAAAGTCGTCACTCAAAGCGGACGACGGGGAGAAGAAAAGCAGCGGCGGCCTACCGTAGTTCGTTGGTGGCGGCAGCGGAAGGAAGAGAAAGAGAAGATGTGGCCAAAACCATAAGGCTCTGATACCATGTGAAATAATAAAAACCTCGTAGGTATTTTGTATTACATTGATAACTATTTATAGAGTACAAATAGTACAAGAGAAACCTAATATAAAACCCTAATGGGTTATTGCCCATCTATACAATAAGGCTGGACCAACTATACTAAACCCTAATCTACATTCTCTAATATATATTTTTAATGATCGAAATCAATTATATAGTTAAGATTAAATTTTACAAACAAAGGTTTTTGGTCAAAGTCAATAAATACAAAATAGACAAAGCGCTAAACTTCAACATATAAAATACTATTATACATAATGGATTACAATTTTATATAGGGTAAATTACATAAAAATACAAAATTAACTTTGTCATAGTTACCACTATATACATAATAAAATAAGCCTTCTATATTAAAAAAGTAAAAACAAAGTTAATCGGTCAAATCGTACTTTAACTTAGCTATTTCTGTCACTTTAGTCCTTTAACTTTAAAAGTGATGAAAACAATCTTTAAAAAAATATTTTGTAGCGAGTTTGAGCCTTTTTAACGGTGGATGTTAAAAAACTCCGTTAACCATGTCAAATTGACATTTTTACCCTTCCTATAACACTTAAAAGACTTAAAAAAACCTAATCAGTTATAAAACCTAAAATACAAATATCAAACCTAAAAAACTAAACATAAAAAGAAATATGGGAATTCTATCTTTACAACTCTCAAAACGGAAACTCTTCACACTCCGACGACCACCACCATCGTCGCATTCGGCTTCACTTCCACCGTTGTCTTCACCACTACCATCAGGATCTCTTCCCTCCTCTCTCTCTCTCTCTCTCTCTCTCTCTCTCAGACACGACACACAAACACCCACTCTATGACCGGCGCCTCTGAGGCAATCTCTAGCCTTCGATGTCAAGAAGGGTGTTGGTAGGTGATGTGCGTTTTACGTACCAGTTTTAAATTTATAAATCCGAATTATTTAGTACGACTATAACACAAATAGACAAGAGAACCTAATCGTATCGTAGTATAAAAAAATAAGTACGGGTGTTGAACACTTGGGAAACGAGTATGATTTTGAATATAACTCTACTAATTAAATATTAAACTAATTAAAAATAGTAAAAGGGGAAGTTTGAACTTTGCACTTATAATCAACTACCAACTAATTTAAACACTCAAACTACTAGAAATCACCAAAAACAACTCAAAGGAAGCAAAAAACAAGCAACTTTATTATTATTATTATTATTATTATTATTATTATTATTATTATTATTATTATTATTATTATTAATTTTAAGTAAAATCATCAAAAGATATGTTACGTGAGATTTCATATCTATTCTATTGATTTAAACGAGACTTGATTTAAATCATACATGATATGGTTATGCCTTTTAACTATGGTTGTTTATCAAATCGAATTTCAAGTTTCCTGATTTGTTTGAATCAGGTTGTTTGTGTTTGATATTTTTTTACTTTAATTCAAAATTTGATTCGAATTCGAATAAAACAAAATTCAGTTAACTGGGTAGAGTTGTTCCAATTTTATAGTTTAAATCACATTTAATCAGAAAACTTTATGACTTTAAACATCTAATTGAAGTTTGAACTTCTAATTAAGGATGAATTAGGAGAATATTTATAAGTTTTTAGTAGTATTAAAATAACATATTACTATTTATAAATCATAAAAGTGAAATTAGAAATAGAAATAGAATATAACACATATATATAATTCGAATTTCAAGTCGGATGACGAATTTTCTTATAGATTCAAAAACCAACGTAAACTTTCAAATCAAGTCTAAAACCTATTCGTAAACCAAACAAACAAATTCAAATCGCATTATTCGAATTTGGTTTAGTTCGAATTTTAGTTTTTACGAATCACGTCTAAATATTGGTCACCCTTCCTATTAAGTTCTTCCTCGGAATTGAAATTTTATAATTCGCACAAAACAACAGGGTGATATTAAATCTGATAACATATAACTCTTTTCAAGTATTTAATACAAAGATTTATAAAAAAATTTAGAAAATATTAGGCTACATTATGATATATAAAAACTTAACAGACGTTGAAACTATAGTTGTATACAACGATTCGTTATACAAAAATCTACATATAGAAGTCTTTATTAATTAGATAAATTTCACAAAAATATAACAAACTTTTGTTCGAATCATCATTGTATACGTGCATATATAATGAGTTGTTGAGTATGTTTGGCGTAACTAGCTAAAAGCTGAGTTGAAGTTAAAGTTGGGGTTGGAGTTTTTATGTGTGTGTTCAGCAACAAGCTTATGGGGTGTGTTCGGCGAAACTAGCTAGTGCTAGGGCTGGTGTTGAATTTGGAACTTAAAGCTGGAGCGGGAGCTTGAGGTTATATTTATCAAAAAGTGTTCGGTGAATAAGCTAGAGCTGGAAATTGTGAATTACATAAAAAGGCATATGTGTGTGTATATATATAAAATACAACTCATACACATAATAAATTAAATAGTAAAAACAAACAATTAAATATGCTATTCTAATATATCACTAAATTAACAATAAAAATATACTATTATGCAAATACATAATTAAAATGTCTGTAATAAATTATACACATTGTTCTACTAAAAAAGTTATTAACGTCGTGAATTACATATTAAACTTGCAAATCACTTTTATAACAATAAACCATCTAATATAAAGAACAACGCACTTACATACATATATAATAATAAATTACACCTTATAATCAATTTACAAAAAAAAAACACTGTTCATTTCAATTTTTATTTTATCCCCCTAGAAAATTTTATTTTTCAACTTTAATTTATATAAATTAAATTTGATCTTCAAGTTTAAATTTTCACCCATAAATAAACTTTTATTTTTTACCTTCAATTTATATAAGATTATATTTTACCAAATAAGATAATTTATAGTTTCATTATTATTATTATTCTTTTTTTGTTATTACTACAACTATTAAATATGCTTTTGGACCAAACTATATGGCATAAAACTCTAAAATTAAGAGTATAAGTAAATTTGTTAAACACATAAGATTATTTAAGTGATAAATTTAACATGGGATGAGATGGTAAATTAACAATTGAAATTGCTTATGGTAATATAATAAAGTGACATGGATACTAAAATAATACATTTAGTTTTGTTTACAATGACACCATAAAATATCTAAGTATACAACTACATGTGTGGAGAAATGTTAAGTAATATTAGTGGAACCTAACTTAGTTGAAGAGTAAATTAGTCATATAATTTTACATTTTACTTATCAATCTATGATTTATTATCTATAATTTATGTGAGGATAAAACATTTAAGTTACATGATACTAGCATTATTTTAACATTTTCCCATTCATGTTTTATTTTGTATGTATGTTATTTGAATATCTATTTTTTATGTAGCAAACTCTTAAATATCATATTTTTTATTAAGGTATTTATACACTAAATTTATATCACTTTTCTATTGTGTAAGGAAACTTAAATATGACTTCTAAAAGTTTAGTACAATAAAGGTAAGACTTTTTGTATGATACACCCAATAATATATAAACATGTCTATTTAAATGATAACATTTATGAACATAATATATACATATTCTTACTAAAGATATTTGTTGTTTTTATTTACATTTTTTTGGAATCTGGTAGACTATTTTAATATCATCAAGTGTGATAATTGGCTTTCTTATTTATACAGTGACATAGAAGCTTTTCAACTTGTTGAAAATGATTCTTTTTCAACAATAAGGTAAATATTATCAATTATAATTCATTAAAATTCTTAGTTATATTTCAAATTTAGCATTTATAATCAAACTATACATAAATAATTAGATGAATTATATTTCGACTTTATAGCTTTTATAGTTTAACATGTTTCTTACATGGTTTTGAAATGAATTAAATATTAGTTGTTTACAAATTAATATTAACTTCTTATTATCACAAATAATGACATAGTAGACAACCAAGTCGTTGAAAAATATAGACATATTGATATGTCAAACGAAATGGTCTTCAACTTTAGAAATAAATAAAAGAGAGTAATAATCCAAGGTTAAAAGAATTGATAAAATGAAAATACATATGTAATCTCAAAAATGTACATTTCTTATGTGTAGTTTATTACAAGTCTTGATCTTTTGTTAGGAAATAGTTGTACCTCTAACAAGTTACAACAACTAATGTTAGTTTATTTAACTATTTGATAAACTATAGTTTGCTAAAAAATAACTATTTTATCTTCTTAGAAGACGATTATTAAACTAAATAATATGTATGTATATTACATTCGAACAACCATTTATCTATAATATTATATATAATTTAAATTAATCTGAATGTGATTATTTAAAAATCAATCTGGCGCATTGCGCGGGTATGAACACCTTATCGATAATCAATCCATTGTTGTACACATACACACATGTAATATATAATAATAATAATCATAAGATGATGATTAATTAAGAAACATTGTATTATGATGATTAATTAAGAAACATAAAATACAATGATCGCACGGGCGACTTTAAAGACGAGGAATGAAAGAAAAAATCGAATATCTATCATGACAATGTTAGGGTTTAGATATGACGTTAGGGTATTATTGTAATCTTATTAAATGATAATCTCAAACCCAATGCATAAGCTACTTAAAAAGACTTTTATTTTGGAGGATTGTGAGAGATTATATTTTTAATAATCTGCTTAAGATTTTAATATCTAAACGAAGCTAAAAGGCTGAAGATTATGAAAACTAGAATTCCAAGTTAATTACGACTAGAGCTTTTATTTTGAGGCTGGAGTTTTATCAAGTGATCTAACTAATCAATTGATTCAACTAATTATCAAGAGATCCAAATAAGCGATTCAAATAAAGAAACTAAACCAAACAACTAACAAACTAAGTAACAAATAACTAATTATTAAATGATTCAAGTAACTATCAATCGAGTAATTGAACTAAACAAACGACCATAGCAATTAACTAATTATCAAGAACAATAAACTACTACATATATAATGTATATATAATAGTGGGCCCCTTTTGACTGTAGGTCTTAAATGATTATCTATATTCTATTGTACAGGTCCTATAAGATAACCAAGTAAAGATGGATTTTGGTAGATGAATCAAAATGAGTATCATACTTAATTTAGATATGAATTTATTCTTGTGGTTCTTAAATCACAACTTTTAACGTTCTTTAATTTATTAACAGTTTAAAATTGTTATTAAAATGGATTTAAATGCACCAAGAAATGCATTAGCTAGCTCGTACTTTTTTTATTTTTTATTTTTGGATAAGTTACCACTGGAGTGGGGATAAATGGAGTTATTGTCTAGGCCATCTAGCATGATTAGTCTATTCAACATGGGAACAACTAAATTATTTATGGTTTATTAATTTCTCACTACCGACACATTAATGACTTATTAATAATGTATTAATGAAGGTTATTTTGGGAAAATCGAGTTTCACTCTTTAATGGCGGCTTATCCGGACGTAATTCACAGTTGAAAAAATATATAAAAAACCAAAATACCCTTATTAATGAACATTAATGGTGGTTACAAAACGCGGTACTCGTAATAAGAACGGTTCTCAAATTGTTTTTATTGCGAGTACCACGAGAACCAATATGAGACGTCCAATTCCTCCTCTTTCAATGTCATCACCTACCAATGAATTCATCTCATGCCCCTTACCACACTCAATCCCCCATGCTCTCCATCCATGAATTCCACTTATCAAATGAACGTCTAAGATTGGTTGTCGCGGTACTCATAATAAGATCGATTGTAAATAAGAATGATAAATTAAATGATTAAATGAGAATGGGAGACTCAATCTCAGCCGTCCAATTCCCCCTCATTCAATTCCATTGCTCACCTATGAATTCATCACATGCATCTTGCCACGCTCTCCATCCATGAATTCCACTTACAAAATGAACGGTTGAGATTGAGTCTCCCATTCTCGTTTGAACATTCTCCTATATATATATAAGTGAGATCAAATAAGAGTTGTTTTTGTGTAAGAGTTGTAAGAAACAAGGAAATGTTGACATGTGGCATAAATACCAAAAGGGTATAATGGGTATTCTAAACTTAAGATTAAATACAATTTAAAAAAATTGCACTAAACAAGGAAACCCTTCAATTACTCTCTCTATAATTTCCATCTTCTCTCCATAGTATTTCAAACACCAATTATCAGATGGGTTTTATGTGATTCATGTTTTCTTGGTGATGAAATTCTTATCGATGATTCAAGCGACGAGCTTCAACCTTTTGTCTGTAAATGTATATAGAGTTAGAAATAGGTAGTTCGTCATTTTTTATTGATGAAATACTGTTTCAATTATTTCAAAAAAAAGTAATCGAAACACACAAAAGTGATGAAAACAATGAAATTGTGGTTGTTTGTTTATGTATGTCCATTAAGGTTTACTCTTTTTTCTAGTCATGTTCATCAATTGTAAGTTAATTAGCTATATTTTAGCATAAATGGTTGGTTGTTTATGTAAAAGGGTGTTGAATGATTCGGTCTAGGATATACCCAAAGTTAATTAGCTATATTTTAGCATACACTTAATGAAATTCTTGAACTCGGTGTAGGTAAAAATATTATCTACAAAAAGAATTAGACAAAACGATCAAAAGCAGAGGAAAAAATTCGCATAAATGGCCGTCCTGTTTTCGTAACCCACTGAACAAGTTGCAGGTGAAAAGAATGAGCATAATAACACGTTTTTGTAAATACTGATTGACAAATGTGTAAAAAAGAGAACTTCATGTACCAAACTGGAATATTGTAAAAAACGTTACATGTGTTGCGTAACTTTTTACCCTTAAAAAAAGTCCGACTAATGGCTTGTCTCTATATATTAGGTACATGATGTAAGTTTTTTTTTAAAATTATTATATGCGAAGCATCTTTGGCTTAAAAAAAAGAATTCTATTTTTTCCCTGAACGAACGGTAACGGTTGGTTAATTTCGACGTTTACTTTCCTCTCTAAATTTTGACTTGGAGTTTTGTATTATTAAGCAGACTGTAGTTGTTTCATGATTTGATTGAGAAAGACTGAAATTAATATATATGTGAAAAAAAGAAAACAATAAATGTTATTATTTAAAGGAAATAGAGCGATTATAAAATTGGTGCACTATAAAACTTATGATGATGACGATGATTAAGTGTTTGATACCATGGAATAATGTTGGAGTTGATACTATCAACAAAGTGACAAAAGGGTCCACTTATTCCCCACTTTGTTCCATCCAATAAGACAATTCTTACAAACTTCAACCAAAGAATAATACCCCTTTTGGTTTAAAATTATTGTTTATAAGAAAAATACACACTTTAAGACATTTATATATATTAATGCAATATTTAATTAGTTAAATTGCATTTCTAGTCTTACATTTAATTCATCGAGAAAAGAAGAATATTCATCGAACTCTACCAAAACTAATAATGTCAAAAAACGAAGTTGTTCTCACATATAGAAGTTTCGTTAGATGATGAAGACCGATCGTAGATGACGATCACACATGGTGGAGCAGGTAAAATCAATCACATGTGAATGCAAAGGGCTCTGATTGAATGGCATTGCATGTGTGCTATATATGATGAATCGATATATTCCAATTAAGTTACTCTACCAATTCATCGACTTAATTCAAATGGCTATATATCAAAATAAAGAAGAAGCTAGGTTCATCATACTCTACTCGTGCTCATAGACTAGCAGGGTCATATTTCTATGTTGTTGCTACGATACGATTGAGTTAAATGAAGTTAGTAAATGGTATTCTAGGATCTGATGTGTTTGTAAGATCTTAATGGCATTATTAATATCATTAGTGCAAGTAGGTCCATATTTTCCTTCAAAAGAATATCACTATGGCAAAGCTAGAAAATGTGATTGGTTAATATGTTTTGGGGATGTTCACTGTATTGATGAAAAAAACGATGATTATTGGAATATTCTAAAACTGAAACAATCATTTTATTTCAAAAATCTGTTATATAAACATATGCTTTGTACTTTACTTATCACCCTGTAAGCATTTTGTGTGGTCACAATTTTAAAAACACACATCATATCATTAGAAGATTCAACATTGTCTATTGCTAATGAAACAAGAATATGCATGTTTGACATATATAATCTTCAATTGACAATGAAACTGACGAAGCTAGCTAGCTAAGGAATCTTGTCATGTAGAAAAGAAAGCTATATTTTATTTTCTCTCTCTTGTATTATATATATATATTTTCAAGTTTGATATACTCCAAGTTGAGCAAATACAAGGGAGAGTGTTTTGTATAACTTAGCCAATTAGGGAAGAAGACGGGAAAGAAGATGAAATATCGTTTGGAAACATGGATTATAGACTTGTAGTGAAAAAAACATAAATACCCCCACAAAAGAACAAAGTAACGCCCGATTTAAACAACATATTTGTTAAATGACTGAATCAACAATTAAAAGCGAACAATAGGAGCTATGGACGTAATTTTTGATGTTTTAAGAACTAAAGCAACAACAAATAACATACCCCATATTACATATAAGTAATTCACTGTAGTTTATATTTAGGCCCTGTTTGGTTCACTGTATTTCGTGGGATTTCGTGGGAATGAGATTTCAAATACAGGGAAATGTTGTGTTT
>JAUEJL010062778.1:0-18083 GCA_032274825.1 Drosophyllum lusitanicum | reverse complement strand
TATATATATATATATATATATATATATATTTTTTCACGAGACAGAAAGGAAGAACATAAAAAGAAGGGGGCTTAGCTGTTGCATATATATATATATATATATATATATATATATGTATGTATGTATGTATTTATGATGATTAATAAAAAATTAAAAAGGACAAAATTCATTCAAAAGTTGAATGAGGATACACCGATACAACTCCACACTTCATGCAACTTCCATGTTATCATTCACATTTCATTGGACTCACATTTAATGTCACATCATTCTTATTCAACTCTCATTAACCTCCCATTAAAGATGTCATAAAATTTTATTTACTTATGCTCTATATTTTTATTTTATTCTTTTACTCGCCGTAATATTATACATGAGGTTTATCAATTTTTAAGTCAATTATAAAAATGGTTCTTGTAGTTGTACTAATTTTTACTTTTGATACTTTAATTTTAAAAATTAGAGTTAATTACAAAAATGATCCTTGTGGATATCATTAATTTTCAATTTTGATACTTTAATTTTAAAAATTACGTAAATAGTCACTGTGGTTGTTATTTTGTTTCACTATTAGTCATTTAAGCTAACTCCAGTTATCTTTAACCGTTAGTCAAATGACAATTTTATCTTTTCATCTCTTATCCTTGTTACCAAACATAAATTACATATTACAATTATTCCCAAACATTCTTTTTAATCTTATTACCAAACACCCATATTGTAATTGTTTTTTACTTTAGTTAAATTACAAAAATGTTCTCTCTCTCTCTCTCACTCACTCACTCACTGGTGTAGAATAACATTACCGCCTGTTCACCAACGGTAGCCACCACCATACAACCACCGCTTGGTCTTCAATCACCACTGCACGACAACCAGCTCCTTACACACACTCTCCCTCTTTAATCTAGATTGTCACCACCCCATTACACACGTACTCTCTCTCTCTCTCTCTC
Source organism: Drosophyllum lusitanicum (assembly GCA_032274825.1). NCBI lineage: Eukaryota > Viridiplantae > Streptophyta > Magnoliopsida > Caryophyllales > Drosophyllaceae > Drosophyllum > Drosophyllum lusitanicum. The sequence goes on along the minus strand of JAUEJL010062778.1, from coordinate 17,127 downwards.
TCTTTGATCTACACCGGCCACCACCACCGCACGACCACCATCACCCCATGAATTGATAACCACCCCCGCCGCTACAGATCTGAAAAGCCACCACCGTCGCCTCTGATATGAAGAAACCAACCAACACCGCCGCCACAGATCTGAAGAAACCAACCACCATCACCGATTCACCGCCATCGTAGATCTGAAAAAAACACCACCGTCGCCTCTGATCTAAAGAAACCAACCACCACCACCGCTGCAGATCTGAATAAACCAACCACCATCACCGCCACAAATCTGAACAAACCACCATCATCACATCGAAGGACTATTTGTAGCAACCGATTTGAACCATCATCATCACCGTCGCTCACTTCCACAACCGCCACCATTACACATCGAACCACTTCTGTTTCTGATTCTTTTATTTTCAACAAGTTCAAGTGCAATGAATATTTTAGTAGTCTTGATTAAAAATTTTGTTCTACGATTGTTCTTTGTTATGCCATTCATCTTATTCTTGATTGGGGTTTCCATCTCATTCTTGACTAGGGTTTCAATCTATGTAACTAATTGTTTAAATTCTTAATTTAGTGTAAAAAATAATTATAATGCTAATTGTGTATTTTATTTTACTAAATAATATATTTAAATAATTAAATGTAATTAGAAGGTTAAATTAGAAAGAATGGTAGAAAGAGGCAATAGACTGTTTGTTAACAAGAATAAAAGATGAAAAGACAAAATTGCCCTTTGACTAACGGTCAAATATAACCGGAGTTAGCCTAAAGAACCAATAGTGAAACAAAATGACCACCACGGTAGTTATTTTCATAATTTTTGGAGTTAATTACAAAATGGTCCATGTGGTTGTCACTGATTTTCACTTTTAGTCCTCTAACTTCAAAAATTATGATAATAGTCACTGTGATTGTCATGTTGTTTCACCATTGGTTCGTTAGGCTAACTCCAATTATCTTTGACCGTTAGTCAAAGGGTAATTTTGTCTTTTAATCTCTTATCCTAATTTCCAAACAAGCTGACCCTATTAAAACTGTTTCCAAACACAATTATTTAAAGGTTTTATTATATATTTGTTTCCAAACAACCCCACTCTCTAGTCCCCTTTATTAGGGGTGTTCATGGATAGTTAATCGGGCATAAGGTTAACCGAGAACCGGTTAACCGAAGTATCGGTTCGTAACTTTTGTGAACCTAAACCTAAATCGAAAAACCGTTTAACTGATAATTGGTTAAACGGTTTTTTGGGTTCGGTTTTCCGGCTAACCAATTAAACATTTTTAACTACTAATATATTTCTAAAACAAAACAATTCAAAATTTAATATTCATATCTCAACTCGAACAAGGTCTAAATTTGAAATTTATAAAACATTACGAACAATGTTATTTATGTATCAACTAATTATGACATAAGGAAATATTCTGAATAAAAATGTGACAAAAATAGAGTGAAACTAAGTAAATAAATAGTAAATGATAAGATTTATAAATCTAGTAAACTCGTAAACTTAAATAATACATATATATGCTTGTATCTATATTGAAAAAAATGAAATATAGATATTGACTTTGGGTAACAATTCGTTATGAGTAGATAATTATCGTATGTGAATATTGATTAATTTGTTAGCATTAATAAACGTAAAAACTAAAATTTGAATTTTTTAAGTTTTATGTTTTTCAGTTAACCGCCCGTCTATAAATTCATGAACCGTAACCGAAATATTTTTAGGCTCAGTTAACCAAAACAAAAAAGTTAAAATATTTGGTTTGGTTAACCTAGATTTCGATACAGTTTGCCGATTTTTAGGTTTTGTTTTTCGGTTTCGGATATTTTGAACACGCCTACCCTTTATCACCCCCACTCTCTCTCTTATATCTTATTCTCTCTCCATTTCACTCGCCACCATCCACCCAAACGGGTTTCAACCACCACCGCCGTCCACCCCTTCCGCCGGATGCCGCCGCTACCACCACCGATGTTATCTCTCCCTCGTCTCTCTCTCACTTGTCTCCGGCGACTCTCTTGCCGACATCCGCCACCGCCACCGTGGTTCCCAACTTCGCCACCGCTATAACCACAATCGCCAAAAGTGGTTTTAGATCTATACGCCATCGGTTTGTATTGTGGAGGTGTCACCATCGCTTAGATCTAAAGCACCATCAACGCCATCACCACCATCGCTCAGATCTGAACCACCATTGCTCAGATCTGAACCGCCATCATCCCCATTGCTTAGAGTCACATCCGCCAACCTTGGAGTCACAAACACCACCGCCGACCTTCGAGTCACAAACACCACCGCTATCATTCAGATTTGAACCACCTTCGTGTGATTGGAGATTAAAGAGTAATTTTTTATTTTAAATTAATTTGTGTGTTCATGAGTATAGATAAACACAAGTTTTTTAATTTTTAACTGAAGTTGGCTATTAACTAGATTTGAGAAGCAATAGTGTGTGATTATATGTTTTTTATCAACATGTTCTTGTTCACCAATTTGGCTTCAAATTTGATTTTTGATTATGGTTTAAGTTTGTTCAAGTTTAAATTATACAAATGCACATTTAAGTTTGATATTGTTTGCATAATTTTCATACCTTCAAACCATTTAAGGTTTAATTTTTTTGTTTAATTGTATACACAAACCCACATGGCTTCACTGCCTGATCTTGATTGGGTTTTTGTAATTTATATGTAACTTGAATATTTGTTTGAAATAAGAACATGTATTATTAAAAGAGTAATTTGATTTGTTTTATGAGTTTCATGTTCTTCAATTTGAAACACGGAGTTCTGTAGGACGATGGTGGTGGTGGCGGTGGTTATGTATGGGCCGAAGGTGTTTTTTTAATAATGTTCAATTAATAACTGATGAATAAATTAAAAAGAAAAAGGTAAATCATGTTTGGTAACATAGATAACGTAAGAAAAGACCAAAATGCCCTTTGACTAACGGTCAAAGTTAACACCGGTTTGCTTAAATGATCGAAAATGAAACAAAATGACAATCACAGTGACTATTTTCGTAATTTTTAAAGTTAAAGGACTAAAATTACAAATCAGTAAAAACCACAGGAACTATTTTTGTAATTAACTCTAAAAATAAATATTCATCTTAATGAATCTGAAGTTCTGGACCAATGATACCAAGAAAAATAAAAGGGGAAAGGAATTGCTTTGACCAAACTGGCTACTTGGTGGTATTTTCCACGAAGAATTTCAACCACGCCGTATTGATGTAGACTTCTGCTCCCACCATGGTGTAGTGGACCTTATCACTGCCTAATAACACCTCCACTCTATTTGCTCTCGGTTGTGTTTGATATGCATAAATCAAAGATAGAATGAAATAATTTGGTCTGACAGAATGAGAAAAAACGTATTTATTACTCACTTAGGAATGGAATGGACTATTCCATAAGGAATGGTGGTGTTTTAAACTAATTTCTTCTAGGAATGGAATGCAAATATATAATTTAATCTTTTTTTTAATTTTACTAACATAATTATAATTTTTTAAAAAGTTACATTTTTCATATTTTTTTATAAAGATATTTTTCTTAATATTCTTTATGTTTAATTTTTCTATGTTACCAAATAAATCATATAGTTTTTCATTCCTCATACAAACCAAACATGATAAATGAATGCAATGGATTATTTCATTCTACCACTCATTTTATTACCTCGTTCATTCCATTCCTTTTTCTTTCCGTTCCGTCCAACCAAACACATCCTTAGTTTCATAAGTCATCACATTAAATGGATACTTGGATATATCAAACCATAAGATATTCATGTTCAAAGGTACTAACCATTGTTTTATTTGTTCGTGGTATTGGTTTCTGTTGGTTTTTTATGTTTGTTACAAAATTTGCAAATACGTATCACATACAATTACATGAATACTTATGCTCACATTTTCTGCATGTTTTATATCTACATTTAACCTTGCATATTAATTTCAATCTAAACATATAAGACTCGCATTTTGCACCCAGCTGATTCTGAGCTTTTTGATGTCCGAGACGAAACAAAATATAAATGACCCAATTAATTTTTTAAACAAACAAGTATGATACAATAACATCATTTACAAACATGTATAAACCAGCTAAAACAAATACCCCCTAAATAAGTTAGATTAATACTTAGCTTTACCACATCTTCATCCGAACTAGCAAAATGGTTTGACTTAACAAGGTTTAATCAGTTTTCAGTTCCATTAACATCTAAAGATTAAGCGAGAGGTACCTAAGAAATTAACATCACCTTGGATTGGTTGCCTAATTCATCCTATTTAAATACTCCGTATATTTTTGTAACTTACTCTAACAGTTAATATCTCTTTAATGTCTTTTTTGCCTATTAGCTGTCGGCCCCAATTCAAACACGCCTTTCATCTCCTCCGATCGACACTAGTAACGTCAAACACCACCTGTGTGGCTGTGATAGCATCGCCAATGGATACTCATGTTTTGCATGCACAATGTCGCGACCAAACTCTTTCAATCACCACCGACTTCTATTGATCTTGTGTTCATGCCAAGCATTGTCTTTAAGGGAGTACTAGAAGTGCGACTGTACACGACCCACGTTTCAGAGGGGCACAAATTTTTATATACATATTTATATTTATAAACGTTTTTAAATAACTCATATAATCAAGTAAAATATAATAATTATCCACTATTTACTCTATTTTCTTAATTTCTTAATTTTAAATAGTTTCAAATTTCTAATTTACACTATGTATTTCCATGCAATTTACAGTAGCGATCTGTTTTTTATTATTTTATTGTTTTCAAAATTTATTTTACAAATCATAAAAGAGTTTATGGAGAACAAAAAAATAAAGAAAAAGAAAAAAGAAAAAGAAAATATACATATCACCAAAAGAAAATTATTCTTTATCACCGTATTACGTGAATAGCATTACCCTATTTGTTGAAAATGTATATGTTATCGGATATAAATTATTTGTTACCGCTGCATTGTGCGGGTAACATGCCGGTATACATATAGATATAATGATATAGTTTTTTCAAAAGTCACTTAATAAGATAGAAAAAATAGGAAGCACTTATTTAAAATAATTATTCTATAATTAAAAAATATTAGGGATTTGATGATATGATTTTAAGTCATTTCGTAGTGGTCTTGAAGCTGCAATTAGGTATGATGGATGACGAGATGTTGATGCAAATGAACTTTATATAGAGTTGAAACTACTTGACACGCTTTTACCCGATGAAACTATGAAACCTAATTATGTGTTAAAATATATAAAAGAAGTCGGTTTTTTATCTAATGCTAAACGGTTGTGGCTTCTATGGAAACAAGTTTCTCAAAACTTAAGTTGTTGAAATACTAAAGACTTAATTAATGGATTAGCAAGAATGATATTTTAGAGAGTATTGATAACGAATGATTGATTCATAAGTTTGTTTCTAGATAACTCTACGATTTATGTAATTATGTAAGATTAACTAGTTTACTACGTTCTTTTGTTTTACTTATTGATATAATAAATATCATAAAATCGATGAATTTTGCTTTTATATATATGTATATAAGTAGCACAAGGACCTCACTAATCCATAGGACATCCTGTTCATGCCCCTTTGGCCCTTTCATTGCTGATTCTCTATGCGGTACCAACTCCCCTAGTTAATAACAATAGTATATTATTCTATTGGTTTAATATAATTTATTTATTTGATGGAGTTTTGAGTTGGGTATAGTCCCGATGTTCGTTTCAATTGATCGTAAATTCGTAATGTAATATTATTAATTAAACTTATTAGAGGAGTCAATGTCGGGCCTTGACCCATAGGGGTCAAAATATATTAAAGAATGTTAAAATGTACTTTGAATGTATTTACATGAATAAGGGGCGTTAAAATATAATGAATAAGCACAGAATGATTTTGTGGTTTAAATAATTCAAAGGCTCTAAATGAATCTATATCTGAATGTGACATACTGTTTGATAAATGTTATGAATGAATAATCTGAATGATACAAATTACCATTTTAACCTTAACAAGAAGGGGTCCTCGTCTGGCGGCTGTCTACTAAGCGAAGAGTCGCTCACTTCCTTTTATTCGCATAATGATATATTATATTATAAAATATGATATGATTGTTTAACAAGGCAACGTGAGAAAGAAGAAGTATCAGGGTAACATACTTGGTGCTTAATGATCCAGAATGTACTTTAAGGTAAAATGATTCAGCAGCGTTCTTCTATTTCATTCAGCACAGTTTTCATTTAAAGACAATAATCAAACACGCTGAATACTGAACAATTCAACATTCAACGCTAAATGCTGTACGATTCAACATTCAGCGCACACGCTGAATACTGAACAATTCAACATTCAACGCTAAATGCTGTACGATTCAACATTCAACGCTGAATGGTTCCATTAAGTATCAAACAAACAGCCCCTAAAATAAGTTGTAAACGGGCAAGAAATATTTTAAACACAGTGCATGAGTGCGTGTTTGCGTTCTTTGGGTGTGTCTAGTGAGTGAGAGAGAGAGAGAGGAACGATGTGACGATATTGAAGATTAAGTGAAGATTTAGCTTATGCATATGTGGACTTTGGATTCAAGAGGTGTGTTTTATCCTTAACAATCTGATTTCAAGAGTTATTATCGAAAATCAAAGGTTAGTTATTCCATTCTTGGTGTCTTGAGGAGTTCATAATGCGGATTGCATGTTGGAATAATTATGTTAAATGATGTTAAAATAGTCCTATGGGCTGTAGGAAGTGTTGGATTGCACTTCTATTTGATATATTGTGATCTTGAGTTGTTTTGGGGCTAAACATGGATGTCTCTCTCAGAAGGCTAGCAGGGGTGTGTACCTATTTATATATGTGCATACGTTGCAAATAAATACTGTGATTGAAACTGAGGCCAGAAGTCCCTATGCAATGGTGTGGAGTGAGTAGTGTGATGTGGCCATGTAGATGTTTATATATCCTTAAGTCTTGATATTGTTATGTAACACCCGGATTTTATAAAAGATATTTAAAATAAGTTGTGAAATAAAAGAGGAGGAAAATGAGTAGAAGTTATAAATTATTAAATGGATTGAGATAATGATTCCAAATATATCCCCGTTGAGATTTTTGGGTATCGTGGGATGAGTTGTAAGTTGAAAAGGGGAGTGGGATACCTGCCAAGGAAACCACCACCCCATATGAGGCGGCAACATCCTTTCCCTTTTGTTTCCTCTTTCATTTGTTTTTTTCTTTACTTCTTCTTCACACAAACACATACATATAATTCCTAATTTGGAAAGAGATCTAGGAGTTGGATTAAGGATTAGCAAAAGGAGGATTAACATGTGCTTATTGAGGGATTCAAGTAAGAATGGAAAGTGTTACTATGTTTGTGTTTTAATATGATTATTAAGTTAATTGAGTTTATATAGTGTTTATTGATCAAAGAGTGTTAACATGCTACCTAACATGGTTGGTTAGTGATATGGGGATGTTTTTTAGTACTGGAAATGCTTTGAAAGTGATTTGGTCGAGCAAATAGTAAGTTCTGTTCGAAACTGGGCTGTAAATTGAAGGGCACGGATGTGCCCCTCAAGATCCAACCGTGCCCTAGGGTGTACTTGAGGAGGCACGGGTGTACCTCAAAAGGCACGGGCGTGCCTAACCTTAGAGAGGCCCAGGTGTGCCTGGTGGCCACAGGGGTACCTTTGAGTGAGGGCACGGACGTGCCTTGATCTGGGTAGTGTTTTGATCAAGTAAGAGTAATGAGTATCATATAATTATTCTTAGGTATATGAGGACCTAAGGAAAAGAGGAAGAGAATGCTATGGAAGTGCTAGACCATAGGTGAGTACCTCAACTTGGTACTTAGAGATGTTAATTATCTGTGATTATACGTGTTCAATACCAGAATGAGATTTACTGTATGATTATTATTATATGATAATATTTATAGATTTATTAATAACTAAATTGTTAAAGAGTATAGAGATGAATATAAAGTTAAAAGAGATGAGTATAACTGCACTTAAGAGACAAGAGACAAAGATACGTGCTTATGATTAACAAATGAGTATTCTGGTATTAGATTAATTAATGAGAAATGAGTATGAATGAGTAAACAGGAAGTGAGAACCCGTTAATTAAAAGAGAGAAAAGAGTGGGGTTAATATTTATTAATTGACCATATACGTTAAAGAGCACAAATAATTAGTGCTGCGTGAATCACAAATTTAAAGAGTGTACGGTGATTTAAGTAAGCGATGTTGATGTGTATAAACATATAAATAAAGAGAATGCATTCTTACAAAGTTATACAGTATAAATACATACCTATATACATTATGAGTATGTGCGAGAATACTGAGAAGAGTGGTATCTTTGTGAGATACATAGAGAAGTGTTGAATATATGAGTAACCGTATAAATTTATGTAAATATATAAACACACAAATACGAGAGAGTATAATAGACTATGCGTGTGTGTGTGTATATATATATATATATTCAATAATAGAGAAAAGAGAAATGAAACGAGTAAGAGAAGAAAGAACAACGAAGTGACATTGTAGACGTGTAATAATATATAAAGACTATACGAGTATGCCATGATTAGACTAATCAAGAGAAAGAGAATAATTAGAGTTATAAACCGTGTGTGTTTAGCTATAATTGTGCTAATTATAGCTTGTAAGTGATTATGTATGAGATGAGAAGTATGTGATATATATATATATATACACACACACATATATATACATATATGAGAAATGATGTTTAAGCCTATACGTCCATTTGCGAGATGTGTATTACATGATGTGATGATGCTTTAGCCTGAGAGACACATGTTGGTCGATGAGACTAGCTAGATGCTGATGTGACTTCCAGTAGTCAATGTGACTACCAGAGGTGAGACTATATATGAGTTCTTGATGATGATATAAATATCTGTGATATTGCATATAATTGTATATGTAATGTGTATTGTGTTACACACTAGCCTAAGTGGCAATGAGATGCCTGAGTGGCAATAAGATGCCTGAGTGGCAAATGAGATGCCTGAGTGGCAACGAGATGCCTGAGTGACATATTTTGATGTGATTGCATTTATATGCTAATTATATTCATTTGAGTACTTTGTAGAGTTACTCATTGGGCTTTCTAGCTCATTACTTATGTTGTTTATTCTTTTCAGGTTTTGTGGCTGGCGAGGCTTTCACGTGGACTAATTGAGAGTTTTGTGCAACATCAAAGGAAAACCGTTTTTATATAACCTGTGCCGATTGTTGTCCTATTTTAAATAAGAGTATTGTTGTTATTTTCTTGTTGCATGCTTAAAAAAATGGGCGTTACATGTTACGAGTCATTTGGTGTCTCGATGATTAATGAAGTTATTGCTAAATGAGATGTTATATTAACAAATTGAATGTATTTGATGAGTTGATTATGTGAAAAAAAAATGAGCGAGTTACACGATTCCTCTTAACGTGCTAATGTAGTTGCATGCATACTTGTATTCGTGTATGTGCAACTTACTTGGCCTTGATTGCTTCTGAATAGCATGGGCGCCATCACTATAGTTTGGGTGGCATCATTATAACCTTGGTGGTATCATATATTATAGCCTTGTGCGGCAATCTTATAGCCTCGGTGGTACTTCATAGCCTGTGTGGCACTCATAGCAGCAGAAGTTGCTCCCAAGAATTTGATAGCTGTTTTTATGTGGATTATATGTGCCTATCTGTGTTCTTCTATGTGTAATTCATATAGCCAGAATAGTAGAACTTGATGGGTATGGTGATTAGGGGTGTCGAAAAAAACCAAACCCGAATAATCTGACCGAACCGAATCAAATTCGGGTTAATCGGGGTGGCTTATTCGGTTTTCAGGTGACTAATTCGGGTAACCCGATTAAAAGTAGTCTTATTCGGTTCGGGTGACCCGATTAACCCGATTAAGAATTTTAAGTTTTTTTATTAATTATATATTTAAATTAATAAGATATATGGACCATATGTTGAATACACATCACATAAGGGTTTAACTAATAAGATATGACCCATATATATTTCAAATAAATTAATAGAAATTGAAGCCCGGATGATCACGTAAACTTGTTGAATCGCATCGCATAAGGCCATAAGGGTTTAGCCGTATAGTACTTCAAATATTAATAAAATACCATATTAATAACATTTATTATGAAGTTAATAACACAAGTAACAAAATAAAATAACCCTATTTCTAATAAAAACAAGTTAAATACTATCAATGTATCATGATTTATGTATTCCAAATTTAACAAAAGTAAGTTAAGAGACAATATAAAAACACACATAGTCAAAATATTAATAAAATACGATGTTAATAACCTTTATTATGAAGTTAGTAACACAAGTAACAAAATGAAATAAGCCTATTGTCTAATATCACAATGATTGAAACATAAAGTGCCAAACAACAAATTCTTAATCGGTTCAACCCGAATAACCCGAAACCCGAACCGACTTGAATAACCCGATCCTTATTCGGATCGGTTATCCGATAATATATTATTACCTCAAACCCGAATACCCCAACCGAAGAACATTCCTACCGTGACTTTGAATCAATAAAAAAACCACATCAAAATTGATATGGTATTGGAGCATACCTGGGAATCAAGTACGTAACTTAATATTCTGCCGACGAAGGTATGGCCGGAGGCGGCTCCTAACCACCCCACCAGACCGGAGAGAAATCAGTCTTGGATATCTCCACACCTTATTTTCTTACCCAGGGCAGGTCCAATAACTTTTTGGGCCCCGGTAAAAACTAAAGAAGGGCCCCTAAAGTAAAAAAAAATAAAATCAAATAACTAATATTAAAAAAAAACATGTATATCCGTAAATGAAGATTATGAAGAATAAAAAACTTACGATTAGATCTCGGTATTGTTAATCTTAAATATCGGGTCCTTAAAAGATCTTTTTGTCCATTTACTTTCTCTTTTGGCTACCTGACAAATATTTTTTGGAAAACATGAAGTAAATTAAAATAAGACTAATGAAGCACAAAATAAAGTAATTAACTATGAAATCACAAGCAGTCAACTAATTTATTTTAACCGGATTAAAGAAAGTGAAATAAGGGATTAAAGAAGCTTATAAACAGAATCTAAACAAATTTAAGAATAACCTGATTAAGAATAACCCGAAACCTGAACCAACCTGAACCGACCAATAACCCGAACGGATCGGTTTCCAGATAATATATTATTACCTCAAACCCGAATAACCCGACCGAAGAACATCCCTACCGTGACTTTGAATCAATAAAAAAACCCACATCAAAATTGATATGGAATAAGAGCATACCTGGGAATGCCCGGAGGCAGCTCCGAACCACCCCACCAGGCCGGAGTAAAACCAGTCTTGGATATCTCCACACTTTATTTTCTTACCCGTGCTGATCATCCGGGGCAGAATTTCATTGGAGAAAATCTTCTCAAAGACGGAAATTACAGTGATTGGCAAACGAGATGACAAGTGCATTATTCGCCAAAAACAAGATCGGTTTTGTCGATGGCTCTATTCCCATGCCGAAGGAAGGATCCAATGAGCTCATGAGTTGGAAAAGATGTAATGCAATGGTTCGAGGATGGCTTGTAAGGTCAATGGAAAAAGAAATTAAAAGCAGCGTAAAGTATGCCATTACCGCTCGAGACATATGGATTGACCTTACAGAAAGGTTTGGCAAGGAGAACGCACCTCGTGCTTATGAGTTGAGGAGAACCATAACCACCACACATCAAGGAAGTATGACGATCTCGGCTTACTACACCAAATTGAGAGGATCGAGTTTGGGACGAGATCCAGACCTTAAGCCCAACTCCAACCTGTGTTTGCAATGGATGTACTTGTGGAGTAGCAAAGGAGATCACAAAGATGCAGGATAAAGAATGTTGATAGAGCATTGTATGGATTCAGGCAGGCTCCAAAGGCACGATATGACATACTCTCAACCTTTTTTTAGATATGGCTTTACTAGAGGTTGCATTGATAACACAATGTTTATGAGTATGATGGGTGAGTTAAACTACTTGTTAAGACTTCATAACATCATGCTATGAGTATGATGGGTGAGTTAAACTACTTCTTAAGACTTCAGATTAAACAAAGTGAAAATGGAATTTTCATTAGTTGAACTAAGTATATCAAAGATTTATTAAAATTTTTGATTTTGTAAATAGTTCTTCAATGAAAACATGTTAAGCGGTTGTGGTCCTACGCCGGATACAAAGATGAAGATGGAACCTCAAGATCTCGGCAAAGTGCTCGTGTAAGTGTATAGAGTAGAGAGAACTGAGATTACACCTTGAAAAACACACACACTTTATTCAACAGAGATATCAAAGTTACATTACCCTTAGCCATATCCCTATATATATATATATATATATACTCCTTGGAATAGTTACATTTTACACACATAAGTGTGAATTTTATGCAAACCTCACTCATAATATAAACTTATATTTTTATACAATATTTTGATCCTACCACCCATCTCCTGTTCCATCCCTCTCAATTTGATTTTACCTCTTCATGCTAATCAGTATCCCGTGATAACTGATTCTGCCCACCTATTTGACGTATAAACTATTATCCTCTCTTCTATGATAAGGTGAACTCCTAGGAAAGTCCTTCTAGTTCTAGCCCATAGGAGTATAAAATACCTACACTCCCTCACTCTTAGTGCAAACCAATCATGAGAATACAATTAATCAATCAAAGTATAAGATTGATTATCACAAATAAGCACAAGATGAATACTTTCCGGAACGAATCAAATGAAATGTATCAAGGAATGATTTAAGAATGATATATAAGATGAAATTCAAGAAATGAGAGATAATCAAGTGAAAGATCAACAAGAAAGCAAGAAAGGTATCGGAATGAATCAATGAATGAATACCTTCTTGAATGAGTAACAAAATCTGAAAATAAACATATTTTAAACATTTTCTAATGTTTTTGGCTTTTTGATTTTTCAATGTTTTTGATTTTTCTAAAATTTTACTCCCCCTACAAGCATGCATAGAGAAAATAATTTTTATTGAGAAAAATTGGCATACTAGCAGGTTTGTACTCCCCCTGCAAATAACGATCAACAACACAAAAGTTATATCAGATAATGATAAAGTGTAAAAATTAAGCATCTTAGGTCATTAGACTTGGGCTAATGCTAAACAAAATGAATGTGAATTGTATTGTAGGGAGCTCCTTCGTTCTTTTAATTATGAGATATAATCTTTTCAGCATACTGAACATAATGATCTTCAATGCAGTCTAAATGATCTTCATTATGTTCCAACGTCTCCTTTTCATCTAACTACAAAAAGGATTAATAAACTTTGGTACACAATTGGCTTTGGGTCCAGAACTGTTAGTGCATGCAGTTTTTGGCATCCATGTTTTTGTATTTTCAACAATCATTGGTTTATGGACATTTTTGTTCAATGGTTCTGAATGCCATTGAGGAATTCTATTTTTTACAACAAACTCATAATTTATCTTTGACGATTTACAAATCTTCTTTTTTGATAATCTAATTAAGTGTTTGACCGAGTAAACTACAAAGAGATACTTTACGTTTGTTTTTAGCACAAAATCACAACTTATTCTAGTAAAGGGGATTTGTGTTTGTTGTTATTTTGAGTAAAAATGTTTTTCTTATAAGTTTGACTCTTTTCTTTTGGAATTCCTTGTTTTGGAATTGCATTAGACGAGAAATCATCTAATGATTTCATGTCTTGTCATCATTTATGACATTCTTTACTCTGAACTCTAAAGTTCTTGGAGCTGCCTCAAAAGTTTTCTTCTTTTCAGTCAAGGATGATTTCTTCGTCTTTGAATTTGAGTGATCAAAGAATGATTTCATGTTGACAGATTTCTCAGATAAATTCTTCTTGGAAATCCATGTCTGCTTCGTCTTTAGCGCTGAATCGTGTGTGAGAGCAGAGAAACTAGAGTTAGAATTCTTTGAATAATAAACATTCTGTTTAGCAGTGAATTTTGGTTTCTTCTGTTTGTGGTAGAATTTTGTTTCATTGATTGTAGGTTTCACCGACTGAAAAGAGCCATTAGATACATCAAAAGATGTAGTACTCTTCTTGTCTGTTTCAGCAAAGGTGAAACTTGCATCTGACTTGTTAGAACCTACAACAGAGAGATAAGAATCAGGCTACTACAATTGGAAATTGAATCAAAAGGTTTAAATTCAGCGGAAGTCTTTTAAGGTTTAGCAACTTTATCCATTAACAACGTCTTTTCTTTCTCTAATCTCCCTCTCATTGTCTAATGTATTTTGAAGCTCAAATAGTTTCTTCTCTAAGATTGAGCTGGGAACATACGGTTGAGAAAAAGAGAAAAGTTGCTTTCAGCTTAGTATTGTCTGAGTTTAAATCATTTGCTCTCTTCTTCTTCTTCTCCTTTTCAAGTTCAGCTCCTTTCTTCCCAATCTCATACCCTTGAAGTTTTGAAGGACTATCATGATTCTTTGTTGATGATTCTCTATGTTTCTTGAGCAATTCAGAAAATTTCACTAAGTCTTCTTCTTCTAAGTCATTGTATAGAAGAAACATATTATTCAACATAGTCCTCAAATGTTCTTCGGCTATTGTCATGCAAGGGTTGAGTAAAGACCATGTTGATAAATTCTCTTGAACTGAAATCCTTGAAAAAATCATCTTTGCTAACTTGAATCACAGAATGATCGTTAAAGAGTGGTAATAAATTTGATATGAAAATGAAAGAAATTAAATCTTGTTCGGAACAACGGGGATTCGGGGGCAGCGCCCCGGGTGGTTAAAAATGCTAAATTAAAAAATGCGAGAAAATTCAAAATTTGAATTAAAAACCCAATTTTGATCCATTTTTTAAGTGATGAAAAAGTGTGAAAGTCGGTTGAAATAACCGAATTCGGTTGAATGTGAGATTACCGAATTCGGTTGAATGTTAAATTACCGAATTCGGTTGAGTATGAGATGACCGAATTTAGGTATGAGAAACTCTTGTGGAATGACCGAATTCAGTTAACTGATTTAGTTAAAATTCAGTTCTCTGAAATTCGGTTAAAGATAAGTTGATCGAATTTGAGTAAAATCTGTGGAAGATAACCCAAATTCGGTTGAACGTGGGAGTGAACTTCGGTTGACTTTGAAAATCGATTGAAAAATGACCGAAGTCAATTATGGAATTAATGTGTTAATGTCGGTTATTCACCTAGAAACACCAAAAACACTTTTTCAAATAAAATTTTGGATCAAACACTCAAACTTTTCATGTTCTTCCCAAGAACACCAAGAACATTGAAACCCCTTTCGAACTTGAATATTCAAATCTAACCAAAATCAATTTTTCTCTTGTGATTAATCAATCTTCACCTCCACAAACACATTTAAAACAGTCCTTTAGCATAAATTTGGATCAAAAACAACAATTTGAGTCAAAATTCACCAAGAACACCATTCAAGCTTCAACCAAAAATTTTCAAATTACTCCTCTTGTGTTTGGAGTTATAAATTGAAACTTTTCGGATCGATTTATGATCCAAAAACTAAGATTCGTTCTGGATTATAACACTCAATTCAAAGTAAATCACGAAATCCTAATTCTCATCCTTAAGAACACATCTTAACAAACCCATAAAACAAAATTGTGATTTCTCCCTCTAGTAGTGGAATTAATTCATGAAATTTTAACTTTAGATGCCTCTCATCATGATAAACAACATATCTAAAATTTTGCTCAAACGGAGATCGTATGAATTTTTTAAATTCACAGCACACTTTAAATCCGAATTTTTCAAAAAAAATCTTCAAATTTTCATCAAACTAAGATTAAATTAACACTCGTTTGGCTCTAATACCACTTGTTTGTCTCAAAGGATTCAAGCATATGTGAATAACACACTATTACAAGGTAAGATCTAGAGAGAATGTGAAAACACATACATAAGAGTGTAGATCTCTTAGCATTCAAAATGGCCATCATACACAATACATCTAGTCATGTGGTATGCAACGCCCCAAATATTTTTTTTAATAATATAATTCACCATAAATATTCATTCGAATAAATAAATAATAAGATTGTCATTACATTCATCCCAAATAAATAAGTATTAAGTTTCGGGAGCGGAAGCTTTAAAATAAATGTTTAAGTAAATATTAAATCAGAAATCTTCGATTCGCTGTCAAGCTTTAAAATAAATGTTTAAGTAAATATTAAATCAGAAATATTCGATTCGCTGTGACGCTGGTGCCATGCCCGATGGTCCCGAACATAATTTAACAACAACGGGTAAGCTATAAGCTTAGTGAGCAACACATTACCCATACCTTATGATTATCACATCGTAACACGTATCTGCACATAAGGCCCCCTCGGCCAGGCACACTCGGCTACGATGTCTAAACACATCCAACAAGTTGGTCCACTTGACCTTAATGCCACAGGCATCAGATAACTCCCTCGGTTATCAAGAGAACGAAATCCCTCGGTTATCAAGAGAACGAAATCACAGATGTCACGTCAAATAACACATACATGTATACTCTAACATCGCATATAAACAAAACATCATAAGATAAGAGTTAGTGAAACTCACCTGCTACGTAGTCTAACTGTTGACTATAAACACACTACTTGAAACTCTGTTAATAGCAGCAATCACCTACAATTAAATCATATCTCATAAATTCTCATAATCCCGTACTTATCGTGTAATTTTCAATTTAAATATTGAGGTCAATTTAAGTTTGGGCTTCACAGGCCCAATTTGCGATTCAACCTCAAAGCCCATTTCGTGATTCAGTCCTATAACCCACTTGTGATTCTGATTCTATCACTTAATTTGCGATTCCAAGACTTAAACTTAATTAAAGATTCACACGTCGTTTGACCAATTTGCTATTCCATTGATGGTTCAACTTGCGATCTCAAATTCCTACCCCATAAGTTTACTATATATAATGTATATATGAACTACCTCTACATATATATATATATATATATATGTGTGTGTGTGTGGTTTGAAATAGTAACCATGGCTACATATA
>JAUEJL010062767.1:0-18084 GCA_032274825.1 Drosophyllum lusitanicum | reverse complement strand
TTTAATTAATATTTATTAATTTATCAAAATGAAAATTTTAAATGGCACCAACTTTGGAGGTAAAATACTAAAAGTGCGTCATTTTTTATATTGTAATTAGTTATTATTTATAATTTCAAATTTTTAAATATTTTTAAGTTCCATGTTTTTTGGGGTTTTTTTATAATTATTATAAAAGATCGTGTTAAACAGGTTACCTATGGGTTATCATGTTTTTGTCGACCAGTTTCGTGTCATTTTCGGATCGACATATTTTTGACCCAATTAAGTTTCGTGTCGACCTAGATCGTGTTCGGTTCGGGTTGGGTTTCGGGTCGTGTCAAGATATAATGTGGCTATCAAAAGAATATTATATAACATATGGCTTATTAGTTTAATGTCTAATAGGATTATTATTATTATTATTATTATTATAATATCTTTTGTTTGTCAAGATATAATGTGGTTGGTTTGATTTTTATAGTTTCTATATGCACGTCACGTTTGTATATAGAAATATGTGTAAACAATTGTTATTTGCTTTAACAAAACAATTATTATTTAGTAGTTTTTACTTAGAAAATTGTCTTCATACTCACAAGATCAATGCAAATGTTAAAATCAATGAAAAAAACAAGAATAAAGAATTAATGTATTACACATGTTATCTTGTATTCTTCTAACTTTCTAATATGTCCACCGGTGCTCAACTCTTTAATACAACTTATGCCATCATGTTACCAAATAACCGAAGTTAAATAAAAAGTCCTTTTATGACCAAAGTGGTATCTCCTTGGTGAGATAAATAATAATTTATGATAATATTTTCATTACCTACCTTATTACAATCAAGTAGTTTTCTGTAGTCATTTTTAAAACAGTGCTTAGTATAAATATAGATGAAAAAGTGTTCGGCTTCAACCAACCTGTACAAAGTTACAAATTTTAACCCATTACCCTTCCCGTCCATTTTGTCGCATCTAATCACCAATAATTCTTTCGTAGTCTCGTAAAATTCTACTAAGAACTTAAGGTAGAAGCAGATAAAACTAAAAAAAGTCGAAATTCAAGATTTAACAACACATTCAAAAGAGTATTTGAACAACAAAACTCACACAGTCAAAGTTATAACCAAATATCGCTTTATAATCTCATAAACTACAAAGAGTATAACCAAATTCCCGCAGCCTGTATCCATTCATATCGGCATTCATGAAGTTTGTGGGGCGGGTATAATGGCTACAGTAGGAGCCTTTTTGGCATATGATATTTCCATGATAAATTCTTGAGCAGATGAGCCAATTTTTGTTGATATTGTTTCCGGGTGAGCTTGCAGCCATAGCTCCATCAGATTACGTAGCTGCAGTGTGGGCACCACCGGCTGTCCCATGCATCTAAGCTCAACCTACACACAACATAAAATTTTTTGAACATCACTTGTTTATACTGAGGTGATGGAGTGATTTTGAATAATCATAATCACAAAACCATTATAACTAACAGGCAGATTGTTGGAGATGGTGTTTGGATGTGTTTTTTGTCATCTGGAGTTTTTAATAATAGGATAGCTAGTTGCTTGAGTGTTTGACAAATTATAATTCTTTAAGAAGTTGCTACTTAAGATGACCAAGAATGATATTCTTGTAAAAAGAAGATAAATTAAGTAAAATGAAGGGGCAATTATGTAATTTTTGACCCTTTGGTATTTTGTATTGTTGCAGCTAGTTGATACTAATTATTGAATTTATCCAAACATTAAAAACCGACTGTAGCAATAATCAGGCAAACAATTTTAAGCTGCAAAAAACACCCCAGAAAGACTAAAAAAGACGAATGTCAAATACAATTTGAAGTTTCGAACAATTTTCATTATAATAGTAAGAAAGATTACGAATTCTTCCAGTAAAAAAAGTGTTCTCGTTAACTAATTCTACTCGTTTTTTAAACCTCATAAATTGTTTCATGGATCGCCAGAGTGACATAACCCTAGACATCAGATTGATTACAAAATGGAGAACAAAATATTTTGTTTATATTAATTTCCTCAATTTGTGGACACCATCTTTATTTTTGCTCATATTGAATGAACAAGACCCAGTGACCCACAAACACATATTTGTTTCCTTCACTTCACAGCATATAAACAAGGTCATAAACCTACAATATTTGATTAATGTACCTCATGTTCACTTGTAAGTTTCAATTTGTTCATCACCAGCTTTTGGATAATTGAAATCGGTACATTTCCGTCACTGTAATCATATAAAACCAAACAGTCAGAAGAGACATATATCGTTTTATGTCTACATATAATAAAAGCGTCTCAAATTATATGAAGTGTTAGAGAATCAATACCGGTAAGAAGATAAAGAAGAAGAAGAAAAAGAGATGTGCAAAAAGACAATCATTTGAAGAAGATAGACCCTTTGCACCACAAATACAAGAACCATGAAACAAGATAGAGGACCTTCCTCTAAAAGCAGTTTAGGTATGCATGTGCATACCCTAAATGTTTTGTTTTTTTATATATTTCCTTACTTTGTAACATTTGAAAAAAGAAAAATAACTATTTGTAATAGTATATCTACATAATGTTTTTGTAACATTTGTGCATACCCTTTTTCATAACCGAGGATCCATCATTTAACGAATAAGAACCATGATGAGTTGAATAGATACAAGAGGTAAAATTTTATGCTATAATAAACACAGAAAGCTACTCTGAAGAGTAAAGACCTGATTGTTAAATGAACTAAAACCTCTAGGTTATCGTCAGCAAGTACCAAACACTTACAAAAGTCTGAGGGGGTGTTTGGTTGGTGTCATTTGGGGGGATTTCATGGGATTGGGATTTCAAATCCCTTCAACTGTGGACTGTGGTGTTTGGTTGGCAAAGTAACAAGGGAATTCAAATCCATGGATTTCTCTTAAATCCCATGGATGAGGGAATTTGAAATCCTAAGCCCCCCTGGTATTCTAAAATCCCGTAGACGGGGATTTCCTCCGGCGACTGTTCGCCTTCGCCCCTCCGTCTTCTGTCCCTCCGTCTCCGACTATTCGTCTTCGTCTCCGTCTTCCGTCCCTCCGTCTTCCGTCTTCGTCTCAGGCGATCCGTCTTCCGTCTCTGACTGTTCGTCTTCGTCTCCGTCTTCCGCCCCTCCGTCTTCGCCTAGGGTTTCGCCTTCGCTTTCGCTGTCGCTGTCGCCGTTCACCGTTCACCGTTCGCCCCTCCATCTTCCGTCCCTCCGTCTCCGACTGTTCGTCTTCGTCTCCGGCGATCCTTCGACTCTTCGTCTTCGTCTCCGTCTTCCGTCTTCGTAGATGGTAGCCGGTGGTGGCAAAACCCTAGGTTGGTGGTGGCGGTGTAGATGGTGGCCGGTGGTGGCAAAACCCTAGGTCGGTGGTGGCAGTGTAGATGGTGGCTGGTGGTGGCAATGGAGGTTTAAATCCCACCAAATGCAATCCCATCCAAACACCATCTAGGATTTTAAATCCCACCAAATGCAATCCTACCCAATGCAAATCCCATTATCAAATGCAAATCCCATCAAAAACAATACTTGAACCAAACACCCCCTGAGGGTAATGATAAACACTACCTCGTATCAAAGTCACCAAAATAAGTGGGTCAGATGGGTTGGATAACGGGTCAAAATATCAAATATAGGTACTTTTTATGTACAGCTTGAAACAGGCCGGATGAGTTTAAATTTATTTTAAAAAAGCGCTAATCATGATCACATAAACTACATTATTACAAAAGTAAACTAACTTTTTTTTCAATCAAGTAATTTGGGAGATTTTTTATCGTTCGAATTCACTTTCAACAACTTTCAACACGTCTTACGGTTTGACCTGTGCCTTTTTATTTAAATCATTTATCCATTTTACCCATCACAGATAAAACACCCTGCTGGCTTATGGCCGATTGCCTCTATACTTATTATGGATGAAACAGAATACACGCGCACACACGTATGTATATATTCTATATGCATATCAGAAGATGACTAACTCATGTTTACTAACCAGCTTCTGGTTCATATCCTATGTGCAAATTAGAAGTAAATTTTTGATAATACAAGAAATGCCAATAAGTATATGTCATTTAGATAACAATGTGAGGCTTGAGTTGGTATGATGGACACTTCATACAAAAGTAAAAAGTGAAAAATGTTTAGGATTTGGAAGTTGCAAGATTGTTGAAAGAACCAAAGGAGGATGTACTGGTGATTTGTAGCTACATAATCTTATCATGTGGAAGATTACTAAATAGAGTATTTAATCAGAAACTGATACAAAGCTATCTGAAAAACTATAGCAGGAAAAAAATCTTGACACAAAATCAAACATTTAGCTAGATGCTATTTCAACACATCTGCTATCTGGTAATATCTTGAAGTGCATACTTCAAGCCACCCTTTCCCTAGTCCATCTTTAAATTCTTAACAAAATGTCATTGTGTTCTAGAAAAAAAATACCTTTTGTAGTGTTAACAGCAGCCGTATCAGATTACTCGAACCATTTGATAAAAATTCATCGTACATAGGAATATCTGATTCTTTTTTTTTTTTTTGGTTAGAAATTTAACAGGCAAAAAGGTTTATAAAATGAATTTATAGTTATTCAGAAGATGATAGACCCAAGCAAGTTTATTGGACAAAAATAACTAAGAACAAAAGAAAATGGTTAGCCAACTTTCAAGGTGTCAGCCGTCTCTCCAAAACCCTAGAAACTAATAATCTCATCACTAAATAATTTCTCATTTCTCAGTCCCTCTAATAATTGGGATAATCAACTATATATGTTAGGAATAAATTGCTCCTTGTTACTTAACCTTAGTTATTGAAACTCCCACCACTGAACCCTAATTACTCAAACCGGCCGACCCCCAACATTAAGGAGGAATAATGAAGTGTTGTAACTATTGATGTCCTGTTGATTCCAGTTTGATTACTTTTTTCTTCTTATATTTACTTTATTTCTTGTTTGTACTTCATTTTTGAAAGTTTACAACTGTTTCCATTTTTGGAATGGAATCTCCATGACCATGTATGTAGGAGTAGAATCGGTGATTTTCTAGTTCCATTTTTGTTGAAAATAGACCAAAAAAAATACAGAACAAAACAATATCAAGATGAATAGCTTACTGATATGTGTGAGTGTCCAATCAACTAATCACTATGCATGGAATTTATGACAAAAAAGGAATGAGGCTAAAAAGAACTCACTTTAATTTAACATAACGTCCTTCTATCTGGCGCAAGGGTTCCCCTTCCCTGAAAAGCATTGAATGAAAAATCAACAATTTGAAATTACAAACATTTACATGTCACTAAATTAAAGATAGTCTAGAGGTGGCAAAATGGGCAAGGCGGGCAGGCTGTGTAACCGGTCAAAATGAGTTTGGAACAAAGGAGTAATTTTTGGTTATCGGCCGAATCGAGTCAGGTTGGGTTGACCCTAACACACTTATTTTTCCCAAAAGATTTTATAACCAAATATGACTACAACATAATTTTCAATAAAAATTTAACTTTTCGGAGTAAAATAATTTGGAAGGTTTTATACTTTTGGACTCCTTCCAACCATTTGACCCTTCTGTTTATGCCAGTTTTTTTTAAGTTCACCCATTTGACCCATCAGAGATAAAAGATAACCCAAAATGGCCCTTCATATGTAAACGGGTCAGGTGCCACCTCTAACTGTTTTAAAACTGAGATGGAGTCCTCACTGTTCTACAAATGGCACCAACTGAAACCAAATAGGATATGTTCTTTTCTCCCAGCCTATATTGTTGGCAGCAGCATCCACCATAGCTTGGGTAATAGTAACATCCGAGTCCCCGAACCCACCTGCTTTCCTTTTGCGATTCCTCCTTAACTTTGTAGGTTTTAATGATTCAGTAACATCATCTTTATAATCTTGAACTTTTGATCTCTGAAATAGGTCTTTCCCTTTAGATTTGCTCATGTTTCCATCACTTTTTAGGGTATATGATAGCTCTGATTTGCCAACAGATCCCTGAGAAGTAAGTTTTGAAGATTTACTCCTGTTTGCTGCTTCCACAAGATCATCTAAAGGTTTCCAGTCAGCTTTATCTTCCCATGGTTCACCACCAGGATGGCTATATGGTTCAGCAGTCGAAGAATTCTGCATGTTAATTATTATCTCTTGTTAAAGATATTTATAGGATTTATTTAAGGAGTAAATAAATTGTGTACAAGTCCAAAACTACCCGTCAAACATGTACAAACCCGAACCCGTTTGACGACCCCACAGGCTTTGACATACGCTAAAAACTACCCGTCAAACCCGAACCCGTTTGACCTGTTACACAACCCACCCAACCCACACACTTTGCCACCCATAAAAATTCAAATTTGTGGGTCTTGTTTACCTGCTTTGAGTTGTGATTGACCCTGTTTGAAGTCTCACGTGAACTGGAACTTTCTTGGAAATCTTCCATGAAGTCTTCCTCTTTCTTGATTGGCTTCTCAACAGAAAAACTTGAACCCCGTGATTTCTTCCTTGAGGTAACTCTTGACCTTTTTCCGGTCATTGTGGTATGTGTTGACACTCTTGGAGTGTCTACTACAAGTGATGAAAGCGATCTCTCTTTTCGTCTTAATGGTAATGTAACTGAAGTGGTAACTTCAGGGGCCTTCACTCTTCTCCGTTTGTACGGGAAAATTTTGGCCCTCACATCTTGCAAATTATGGTCCGGTCTGTTTCATGAGTTACAAAGAATAAAGATAACTTCTTTATCAATGACTTAAACAAATTTAACATTGTTAAGTATAAGAATATGATTAAAAAGAAACTAATGACACTATGCCAAATAAATTTCACTAGTCGTTGCAGCTACTTTTAACATTTTTTGGTAACCGTCATTGTTTTTTCACTTCTACTTCAAACTTTAACAAAATGATAAAATCTCTCAAATTTTCAAAATCTTCGATTTAAGGTAATCCATACAGGTCAAAACGACGATGTGCAGATGGCTGTTTTCCAGCTTTGTTTGCACTTGTACATTAGAGATTGCATATTTTAATAACTTTACAGGGTATATTAAAAACTAAGAGTAGAATAGGGATACTTTGTCTACGTAGAAAATAAGCAAATTGTTTCACTTGCAAAAATACTACAAAAAGTTCCACCACATAACCTATTCTTAATGGATTCACTAATTAAGTTCAGACAGTAAAAAGAACTGTCATTAGGATTGCACATGATTAAGGGTAGAATCGTAGATAGCAAACGTGATTTTCATTTGTCATAACCCCATTGATTGTCTTAATTTAGTCGCATATATAACCCATTCTAGAATCTGCGATACTTTCTTCGAATAAAATGCCAGTATATCAATTTCATTCAGCTCATTGCTTCACCTTTTATATGGCCAACAAAACACTAAATGGCTACATATATTATACCATCTATCCATGTAGATTGCTCACGAGATAACTATTGAACTATTTGTACTCAATAAAAAATGCAATAATAAAACACCAATAGAAACTAAGAAGCTACTCTGAAAAGACAAGCGCCCACTGAAGAATACCCATATGAAGCAGGGAAGAACACTATTTATCCTAATAATAGATCAATTATGATTTGACTGGTCAGTTATATTTCAAAGGTTTGCAAACTCCTTCAATTTAATTTGCAACCAGCAATTAGCAGCAACAGCCACTAACTAAATAACATGACAACATCAGACATTAAAACTAAAGGCTAAGGTTATTTATGGGAGCACAACAACCAAACTTCTTCAAATTTCATAAAAGTATCCCTAATTTGAAGTTTGTGTGCTTTAAGAAGTGATTATTGTTACTTGAAGAATCAGTATCATAATTACGTAACCAGTACCTCAAAGGTAGTGATGGTTAGTTAATTTTTAAATTTAACTCAATATTCAAATTTCTTACAGCAACCCATTGCCTGATTATCTAAATCCAATTGCAACTCTGATCACAGTGATTGTGGACATAAACCCATCTTACAGAATGTAATCAACACAAAAATTCCACTTTATTTCAACTATGTGTATCTAAATATTATTTTCCTTTGTGCATTTCTCCACATGCCAAGAATCACACACACACACAGAGGGAGGGAGGAGAAACCTCAACTTCTCCAAGGGTACGCATCCTAGATCGATATTGCAGATTGGACAACATTCAAGTTCTTCATCACAGAGCTTCTTACGAATACATTTCCTGCAGACT
Source organism: Drosophyllum lusitanicum (assembly GCA_032274825.1). Classification (NCBI taxonomy): domain Eukaryota; kingdom Viridiplantae; phylum Streptophyta; class Magnoliopsida; order Caryophyllales; family Drosophyllaceae; genus Drosophyllum; species Drosophyllum lusitanicum. The sequence continues at coordinate 9,874 of JAUEJL010062767.1, read as the reverse complement.
GGATGATGTCCAAGAGTCAGATGATAAATAGCAACTTCTTAGAATTGGAATAGACTGATAGAAATCAGAAAAATAGTGTTTAACATGTATGCTGTTAACATAAAAGCAACAACAATAAAGTAGGGTTTCTTGTAACCTAGCCATCCATTTTGAACACCTAACCTACAATTAAGTGCCCTCATGCCTGGACAATAAGGGGCATCAAGCAATCATCTCTGTTTTTCAACAAAGTTAATTGAGAGAGACAGCATTTTTGTCACTAATTACATTGGTTTGTATAATTTGAAAAATGGAGGCCAATTAGAAGATGAAAGATCATGTATAAGCTATACAGCAATTCAACAAATGATGCCCCATAATTTGGGACAATTAATACTAAAAAAATGTACATCAGAAACTTAGGGAAATTAAAGATCATGCCTTTTTCTTCAACCACTGCCTTCAATAAAAACAGTATAATGAAACTGTGCAGAAACTTTTAAATAGTCAACACAAGTTTGCCCAGCAACATACACAACAAAACTTAATGATCAATCAGACCAGCAATATACAAGAAAATGGATCTTTTCTGCATCAATTCAGTTAGAAATCTTAAGTTTATTCGGTCTCTGACTAAGCCTGCCGAGATTCACGGATGAAAACACAAATAACAATTTAAAAAACTATACCAAGAAAACCATGAAAGAGCTTAATTAAGATCTCATACATGCGAAAACTCACAAAATTCACACTTAATTGGTGATCGACGATGATGAACAGTACTCACACGTATGAAGACATTCAGGGATAGTTGTTGCATCTCTGAACAGCCTGTTGCAGATAGGGCATGTCATGCATGCCGCCAGCTCATCCCTTCGTACTTTGACCACCTGATTAGTCGACATCTTCAGCACCCAACACCTAGCAATTCATCAAACACCTGGCGTCCCTCTTCGTAAACACACACGAAAAATCACGTAGTACCAAAATGAGATGCATGTTTTTTGGGGAAACACATGGAACTTACGTAGGTAGGTAATTTACCTGCATTGAAGAAGAGAAACGAAACAATAAGAAATTAAACAGCTGGAAATCACTAAATATATGCAATAAAGACGATATAAACAGAGAAACAGACACATCGTTATGGATGCAAAAAAACGACATACCTTCGATCTGCCGAAATGGGAATACGGGATTCCGAGATTGAGAAATTGGGTGTGAATGATCTTGAAGAAATAACATGAGTTGGTGATGAAATTGGACAAAAGGCGTTGCTACATCGTCTGTCTTCAAATCGAAATCCCGAGTTTTAGAGAGAGAAAGTGTAGAGAGAGAGAGAGAGAGTAGCAGGAGAGGCTCCGTAAGTCCGTATTCCGTAAAACCGTAAATGGCTAAAATGCTAAATGCAAAACAGCATAGATCGATCATCGAACAGGGTTTCTTTTTTTTCTTCTTTTTGTTCTTTTTTTTGTATATTGCTCCACAATTTATTCACTTCACCTTTTATTAATTAGCCTTCAATAAATTTTATAAAGTTTAATAATTATGTTATTGAAATATTTTTAGTTGTTTTTAAAAAGCAAGAGTTCATTGATTCACCGTATAAGAACAAGATGTTATAGCACTCCAAGAAAACAAAAGACGGGAGAAAAGACAAGAAGGGGACTTGTCTACCCAAACCACCAAAATGGGGCTTTTAAATTCTCACCCTACTACAACACACTAGCGGACAGGATACCCACGAGGCCCAATCCATGGGAATGTTCTTTAAACGATTTTTGAACCAAAACAAGGACATCTGTTGCACTTGTGAGAACAGATCATGATGCAATACTGCTTTTATCTCCGAGTTTTTGCATAAAGAAACTTCTTTATCCAGCTCCAGATTCCCTAACAAAGGACCATTCCTAGCTCTTTAACAGCTCTTTTGAGGAGTCTATCTTTTGAACCAAGTGAGTTTCCAAAAGCTAAGAACTCGGAGAGATAATCAAAGTGCGTGAATGGCAACTTTAACCGGGCAAAAAATTTCCTTAGGCTGGGATCACCCTGTCACAATTAAAAAAACAAGCGTGAGGTACTTTCATCAGCATCTGAGCAAAAATAGCACATGATAGATTGCAAAGTCACTCCTCTTCTTGAGAAGTTTAGACGATTAGGAGTCTCCAACAATGAATGTTTACCTTAGAAGGGATCCAAGGGTACCACATATCCTCAGTGTTTATTTGAGACCTCGGATGTAGTTTGGACCGAAGCAGACATGATAATTTTTACTAAAAACCTACCATCATTTGAGAGTGACCAGCACCATGAGTCTCTTTTAGTTCCGTTTAGTTTGGTGTGAGCTAAAGCGTCTGTAATGAAGGAGACTTCATCCATTTCTCTACCCGGTGGGGGTCTCACCCAGTTCCAATTCCCTTTCCAAACGTCATTATGAATTATCCATCTATCCGCAAGGCATTTTTTTTGCTTCAAGTGCGTAGATTCGAGGGTAAAGATCTGCGAGCGAAGAGTCTTTTGAGAGCCAAGGCTCTTGCCAAAACAATGTTTCTTTCCCATCTTCTATGGTGCAAAATGAATTAGAGAAGGGGATACCTTAGTTGTCAATTTTTTTGCAAGCTTTCAAGATGTTACCCCACACATAGGAAGAGGACTTTGAATGGTGAGAGCCTTGAAATCCACCTGTTTTGCCATAGAGTTCCTCTATTACTAATCTCCACGGTGCTCCTTTTTTCTGTTAAGAAACGCATTCTCTACTTCCCTAGCAATGCTAGGTTTGTGGTTTTGGGACTTCCAACTCCTAACCCTCCATGAATTTTATCATTTGAGGTTAGACTCCACTTAACCCAAGCCATTTTATCTTTTTCATCATCATCACCCCAAAAGAACCGCCTAAGTAAATATTCCATTCTTTTTATAGAGGCTAATGGAACCAAGAACAAAGAGAGATGGTACAATGGAAGGGCGTGGAGGACTGCCTTTGTAAGAACAACATGACCACCGATTGATAACATTTTCCTTTTCCAATTATTTATCTTCTTCTTCATTGATTCTAAAATGTGAAGGTAGCTTGTCTATTGATTCCTTGATTTTCTGAGTGACAACCCAAGGTATATTGAAGGTAAATCGTCAGTTTTAGCCAATCAAAGCTACCATTTTAGCCATTTCTTCCTTCCTTTAACAACCCTAGCCCAAAAATACTGCATTTGTTTATGTTGATTTTGAGGCCTGGCGCAAATTCATAACATTTAAGAATGTCAATTAGTGTTATGACATTTGCTTTAAACCAAGCATCGAAGAAAATAGCGCCATCTTTGCTTATAATTATTTTGTATTTATCATTGTCTTATAAATGTAATTAATATACTATTTTGATAGTACATAATAAAAAAGTACGAACTATAAATTATAATAATATAGGGAGTTCATTTTATTCAAACTTTAAACTACTAGTGGAGTACCCGTATTGCATCAGTCATGAATAAAAAAGGAAGGTGGTAAGTTTTTATGGTAGTGAGAGAGTGATGATTTTAGTAAATGTTAACCAACATAGTATAATTAAGAAACTCCTAATTAGACTCGATTAACAACAAAACAATAATTTACGGGTTATTTTTTCTCTAGAAATACCAAACTAATCATTTTGTATATATAATAATCATAAAAATTAATATATATATATATATATATATATATATATAATATTATTTTTTAAGTCTATATTTACATTATTCTTTTTGAATTTAGTTAAAAATTTCAAACAATATTATAAATATAAATATATAAACATGAAACATGAAATATCTAATTACTCTTTATTTAAAGAGTTTATGAGTATAAAACTATAACTCGTCTATAATAGGTTATGTTAATATCATATAAAGAGTTTCTTAGTGTAAATTACCTATAATATAATTTTTTGAAAACATACTTGTCAAAGACAAAACTGTATATTTATAAAAGGGCTTGTAGCCTAGCGGTATCAAGGTGTTAAAAGGTGTTTTTCATGGCCTGTAGTCATGGATTCAAGTACCGTTGTGGACAAAAGGTGTAGATTTATAAGTAGATTAGTGTGTGCGTTTGTTCTGCTATTAAAAAAAAGACAAAGATGTTGTGACCTTCGGATTCGATGGATTAAGCTAAATTAATACCTTCCCGGTTAGTTAATTTCTACAAGTTATATACATCACACTTTTCATTGATACACATCTTTCTTGTGTCGTTTGGACTTGTATTTAATAATCGTTACTAAATATACCAATATGTTTACACTTTGTTTTAAAGTTGGTCATTTGTCTTTTTTTAGTTCCTTCAAATTTGGACTTGTTTTTTTTTTTTTATGTTTATTAATTTCCAAAATTTTTCATAAGATTTAGAATGAAGCATATATGTATGTTGGCTGTTTGTCTTATTTCATCTAAACCTTTTACATATAGTCATATTTGTTTTACTGTTTTGAATAGATCGATGTCCTGTATGAAAAAGGTATTAAAGATTGTTACTTCCTTATAGATGTGTTTTTGTTACTATCTTTTTCCTTGTTTTTTAAAGTAAGAGGCTACTCTTCTAGTCGTATGTTTATGCCATTGCAATGTAATATTGGATTATATCTCATGTTGGTTAGTAGAAGGTGTTTTATGTATATTTTGCAGCAATAGAGATTCTAGGTATTTAAAAGGATAAAGGTTTAATGCCTTTTGAGGTAATTTTCATTTTCTTGAATAATTAAAAAATTTCAAATAAAATATTATTAGAATATAAAGTCATTAGTTAAATAAATTAAATGGGTGTTTGACCTTATTTATCAGATATGATTCTTTCCTGAATAGAAAACAGTTATCCACTAAAAAAATAATGAAATATGACCGTGTTGAACACGAAGACACAGTAAGTCATTACAAATTTATTTTCTAGATGTTATGTTTGAATAAACGTATAATTGAGTCAGGAAATTCAACTTTTGAGTAAAGATTTTGTTAATAGTCTAAAATTTTGTTGATATTTGATAGTCTCACTAGTGACCGTGTTCATGGTCATAGCAGTGACAGTGTTGATGATATTGTCTTTTAAGTTCAACTTGTATTGCACCACGACGTCTTTTGAAAGTGTTTATGATGATGAATCATTTAACATGGTTATTTGTCTTTATGGTACAAGTTTATTATGTAAATTATTATATGTTCAAGTTTCCTTAAATTTGTGAGTGGTGAGGATTAAGGGGTGTAAAGTTTATTTTAACTTACTTATAAATTAAGAGATTAAGCATATCATGTAAATGCTTTATAATGTAGTATAGATAGTATATATAATTATTAATTTTGAATATTAAAATATAAAAGAAAAGCTATTATTATGTATTCTAATAAATGTTTTCTCAAAAATACAACTATGATTTTTATCGTCTTTCTTTTAACCACATGTTTAAGGGTATTATAGTCTAAACATATAATATTTGTTATTTATGGCAAATAAGTGTTATGAACAAATATTTTCTTCATTTTAATTTTTTTTAACAACAGAACACATGCACACACTAGTATACTCATAAATCTACACCTTTTGTCCACAAAAGGGACTTGAACCCATGACCAAAGGCCACGGGGAACACCATTACCACAGATCACACATGGTGCTCGCCGACACCATTGTTGTTGTCACCACCGACCATTATTACAATCAACATTGATCACCAATAGTCGTTGTCACCACACTAGCTAACTAGAATTCGACATAAACTAATATGGTAAACAAAGCAAGAAATCCATCAAAAGTTGCTTCCATATAATCATACTGTGAAACAAAAACTAGCCCTGCTTCCATGTTTCAAAAATAAGTTAAGAAAGCATGTATATCATTGAAAAAGAATGAATAAACTACATCAGTTTTACTTTTAGACAAAGTATATGAACAACAAACAATTAACTCAAAAGTAAACAACACAAAGAGTCTACTACCGAGAGCTTTGAAGCCTTTAACAAACTAATACAATCGAAGCCGTTAACAACACAAAGGAGCCTCTGATTAGAAAGATACTAATGTCGATTGCCAAGAGCTTTGAAGCCTTTAACAAAAATAATTACACCGGTACATATATTAATGTCGACTATCGAGAGCTTGAGATGTGGCTATATGGCTAGATGCGATGGAGCAAATTGATTTAGCGTGTAGATGTAACGATTGAGTTGGACTCGGAAAATCAGCAAATCGATTGAGTAGACTCGCCTATAAACTATCGTGGATGTTGGAGGCTTGGTTGCTGGATTAGTTATATAGATAAAGTGAGCAAGAGGTAGTTGTAATACCTACTTTCCTCTCATGTGTAATGATACTTTATTTAGTAATGATGGTGAATATTACAATTTCTAAGGTTAAGGTATCTAATATGGCAATTAGCAAAGAAAGGGAGGGTATTAATACTCAAATTTAAGCACAGGGCCCAAGAATCATTACTGTATTCGCATTAGCAATCGTGAAATTGGGTGTGTGTATGCATGTTACTGTGTGTGATATGAGGGAGTTACCATGCAAGAACTTGCTTATTTCTATACCAATTCGATTGATTTTGAAGGAAATAACATCAGGTATGATCCATTGTATCCCTATGGTCATTGTGTAACAGTTTAATGGCAATTGATTAAGATTTAGTAGGGGTTTTGGGGGATTCTGTGTTGTTCGATATTGTAGACTCAACCGAGACCATAAAGGGGATTTTGATCCATTATACTTTGTTAAAATCGCAATTACTTGTTAGGGGTTTGTTCTTATCATGTTAGGGATCTAATGAAATTTGAATCATGAATTTTGAGTAAGTTTTGAGTTGGATTGAGATTTTTGAACAATCAACCGAATTACAAAACCGTAAATGTTCTAAAATTTGGAATCGTAAATCAATTTAAAGAAGAGAATTGAAAACCTTCAAATCGTAATTCAGGAATAAGTTGTAAGTGAAAAGCTGGGTAACTAGCACGAATAGTAAACGTGTAAGGTCGAGTCTCCTAGTGAGATTCCCCAGGATCGCAAATCATAAACCACGAATCGAAAAGTGCGAAGGCACTGAATCGTAAATCTCACATAGGAAATGAATCGCAAATTACTTAGAAAGTGGATCGTAAATGGGCAATCGAAAACCTTAACATATAGTGAATTGTAAATCTCGGCCAAGGATAACCGTGATTCATGATTCAAGTGGAATCGCAAATCAAGGTTGGGGCCAATTGTGAATCACCCCTTGTGGTGTCGAATCGAAAACGGTACATGTGTATGAATCGTAAAACCCGCGTAAGCGACATGTGAATCAGAAACCGATAAGAATCGAAAACCTGGTAGAGTGGAAATCGTAAAATCTGAATCATAAATTGGGGATCACATGTAATTGTAAATCACGATCTAAACAAAATCGCAAACTATGACCGAGGACATAATCGTAAACCATTATTGGTGGAATCACAAATTGATTAGTGTGATGGGTTTTGGAACTTTCATAGTGTACTATTGAGTTTGGAGTTGTGACCCTGAATAACATCTAATTAAGTGGAAACTTTGATTATAGGTGATTGCCGGTAGACACGAATCTTCCAGACACATGATTAAATTATTATTGATTACTCTTTGTGCTGCAACCAGGTGAGTTACACTAACTTGCTATTATATTAGTGTGAAATGTGCATGTATTGTAAATATGAAAGTGTAACTAATGTGTTTCTGTATGAAGTGAAGGGTTGTGTTATATTGTAGTGAAAACACAACTCGGACACAGTCAGACATGTGAAACCTTGCTACAGCTTGGGTAGTCAAATGTAACCCAAATGTGTGAAATCGTCATTTGTGCACTACTTCTGTACTATGTGATTAGATATGTTATCATAGATGATGTTTATGATATGTACATACCTAGTGAGTTGTGTGCTCGCTAAGCCTTATGCTTACTGTTGTTGTTACTTATCTTTTCAGGACAGGACCGGGAAAATGCTCCAGCAGTGTGAAGACAACTCAACCATTCTTAATCGTTTTCCGTTGTTTCCTTATTTAAACATGTTTGAATGTCACGAATAAGTTTTGTAATCATTTACTTCGGTTATTTTTTGGATTTGGTAAAAACGTGTAGTTCCGGGTGCGGAACCTCATCATGATTTTGTCGGAATGATATGGTTGTTAAATTTACTCTGATGTTTATAAAAAATGGGGTGTTACATCAAGTCTCAAGACCTAGCACCAATTTTGGGTGTGGTGAGCGTTAGTGTTGGCAAATTTTAGAATTAGAAAATTTTAAGGCATGTATTTTACAAATATACCCATAAGAAAACCCTAGTTCTACTAGTTTGGTTTAGTTTTATTATTGTTTTAATTCGGTTTTTTGTCTCTGTGTTTGGTTCGATTTTTTCCATTGGTTTTGAAACTTGAAACCTAATCAAACTAAAAAAAATCCAGTTTTTAAAATTTTGAAAACCAAACTATTGATTCCGATATTGGTTTTGTTTCTTCGGTTTCTTGTTCAGTTTTTGTTTTTACGGCTTACCCCTACCCACCACCACAATTGCTCATGCGCCACCGCTACACCATTAATTACCGCCACCTCCAACGAAGGTGATGGGTAGCGGTGAAGGCGGGCGATGGTTGTAGTGGTAATGTAGGGAGGCGGTGATGGTGGTAGTGAGCACGGGCGGTGAATTGGCAATGCGATGTTGCTAATTGTTACAACAACAACAACAACAACAACAATAATAATAATAATAATTTGAATTTCAATTTATTTACTATTTGATATTTTATAACGTACTAGTTTAAATGTCCATGTAAACACACGGATATAGCATAGTTATTTATATGAAAACATTATGTTATATTTGTTTTGCTAAATATACAATTGTTGTGTATGAATGAAAAAATCGCCCAATTTGAGATTCTCTTAAAAAATAAATGAGGTTTTAAATTAATTTAAATCGACATAACAAAATAAATGATGTTAACTTTAGGAAGGATGTAAAATTTAGTTATGATAAGATTTATAGTATATATAAGAAACATAAATAGGGACAAAAAATTTTGGTGTGTATAATATTTTATTATTGATGTAGTCTAATAGATAGATTTATTCCTAAGTTAATATAGTGGATAAGAAATTTTAATTAGAGAAATAATTTAACACAAATCAAGTTGATTAAGTCATAATTGAGTTTCAGTTTTAACCAAAATGAATTGTTAGGATTCTAACCTTGATAAAATAAAAGATTAGAATTTTCTAATTAAGCGGATGAAGGTTAGTAGAAGGATATATCATTTTTTTCTTTATTAATATTAAAAAGATTTTATTAAAATTACATTTTTTATGTAAATAAATAATTTAATTATAGTAGAAGAAAAATTTATTAATGTTTAAAATGATATTTTGGTTGGATAAATATGAGTATTTTGAAGTTTTAAATGATAGTAACGTAAATTTAAAATTCTATACAGTTTGATGTAGTTTGAATCATAGATGAAATTTTCTTAAATACAATCTCTTTATATTTCAATTTTAAACAAATAAATGGTTAGGATTTAGTTTTGATTAAATGAAATGTCAGGACTCTCTAATTAAGCTATTGAAGGTTATTCTTTTATTTATATTAGAAGATTGTTTTGACCCGAAAACAAATAAAAGGTATTTTAGACATTGTTAGAACCTAGAGGGGGGTGAATAGGTTATATGCCCACTTTTTGAAGTTTTTAACAATATTTAAGTAATTAAAGAGTTTAAGGAAAAAAGATATCACCAATGTAAGAAGCTAGGACACATTGATTTATAGTGGTTCAAGCAAGGGTTAACAACCTTGCTCTATATCCACTCCTTGGCCTCACCCACCAAGAGTTGCTCCACTAACTTCTCTCTTTGAAGGTAGAGATAAACCTTTTACAA
>JAUEJL010062756.1:0-18085 GCA_032274825.1 Drosophyllum lusitanicum | reverse complement strand
GTTTTCATATAATTTACAAAATTGTCACCTTCAAATCTCAACCATTAATTTAGATGATCAAATGGTCTAGATTTGTTCTTTAGGTTCTATGATTAAGACTAGGTTCTATATTGATCATATTTCTATATATATATAATATCATGCGATAAGCTATTATTTTGCCAAAAGTGCGAGAAGTTTTTCTAACTATTATATGATTTGATCAATGATTATGAGCATTTATGACAATATTGTAATTTAATATAAAATTAAATGATACTTAGTTAAAATAATAATGGGTATTATAGACGATTTAAACATCTCTTCTCTCCCTTTTCTCTTGTATAATACGTGAAACCCCTCCTCATTTAATCCTAAATCTCCTAAACCCTCTCCCCCTTTCTTTCTAGCCGCCGATTGTAAATTTCCTCTACTCTCTCCTCTTTCAATGGTGGCTGCAGATGAGATATATGAGAAGAGTGATGCACGTTTGTCTGTTGCATCCCTCAAAGCCATCGTCGCCTCCCTCAAAGTTGCCGTCGCCACCACTGCATACAGTCAAAGCCATGTTGGATCAGATATGAGGGCAAACACCCGTGGTCATTGGTGTTTAATAGAGAACAAAATAAAATACAAGTTCATCAATCTCAAATTTCAATTATTTGAATGGTTTTGGCATCAAAGCAAGTCTACAAAGTTAAATCGGAATCGCCGGTGTGTTACTTCCGGATGATATTTAAAGCTAGGTGCTTGAGTTGTTTTTTCTCTTGGTTATGTTTTAATTTGAGGTAGTCCAGTAATTTTCGAGCAAATTATAGTTCCTTTGTGTTGTATTCACTGCTTTCCATGGGCTTCGACTATCTTTTGTAGCTTGCAAAAGTGGTCGAGGTTGCCTTTGTGTTGTTATTTCTTAGTTTTGGTATATAAAAGGTATATATTTGCTAAACACTCATGGTCGCAGCCCACCGCCATCACCCTTACGATGGAGCAGCCAATCTTGTAGATCTATAAACCTAGCAAGAAGATGAAGGAAGGTCATTTGCCATTGGGGGGAGGGGGGATCCTATATGTAACAAAAATTGGTCATGGGGTTTCTATAAGAGCCCTCGAACTCACTACTTCGATGTATTCTATGGTGGGTTTTTCATGTTTTGATTTCTTTTTGATGGGTTTGTAATTCAGTATGCAAAATGGGTTGTAATTGTAGCAAATGCCTAGTTTTAACTATTTCTCCTTGGTTTCTTGATAGTTTTTGGTTCGGTTCACTAATGAATATAGAATGTAAAAGTGGATTGAATGAGAGTAATTCTTAATTAGTTAACTATTTTCAGTTTTATTTATTTCTTCATCGATAAATATCATGTATTACGTTGTATTTATTAACACGCTCAGTTTTCAATGTCTATAGTGAACATATGAATTTTAGTAATCTATTTATTACACACATACAAATTTTATAATGTTGATTAGCGAACATATGATATTAGACTTATCGATAATAAATTTAAAAATTTTGTAAGATGTTCACTAATGAACAATTACGTCACATAATTAAAAACTCATAATTTAGTTTTAGAGAGAGAAAAATAGATTGGAAAAAAATATAGTTTACGACCCCTATCTCATTATTCTATTTCTCTATTACGACCCAAGGCCATAGCCGACATCCCAATCAGTCCACCACCGAGCACCACTACTGTCCCCTTTCTTCTCTATCTACTGTTACGACCTAAGACAACCGCCACCGTCGCCATTGCATGTACTTAAAGAGATCACCACGATCAGATAAGAAGGCCAACCTCTTAAAAATTGATCCACCACCGTCCTTACACATTTGCCCTCTCTTTACTAATGAACTGCACCACCTCTCACTATTCAAATAGAGTGTAACACGTTCGCTTTATGATTTGGTTCTCTTAGCCAAACCGTGAATCTATAACATAACCGATTACAATTCCGCTCATCCCCTGGATTGTGATTCATGTATTGCGATTCATAATTGCAAATTACAATCGCAAAACACAATTGCAAATTACAATCGCAAATCACAAATTGCAAATTACAATCGCAAACCACAATTGCAATTTACAATCGCAAACCACAATTGCAATTTCCAATCGTAAATCTCAATTGCCAATCAGAAATGAAAACTACAATTTGCAATTCCAACTTACATGCTAATTTGCGATTCAGGCCAATTCACATTTACAATTTGCAATTCACATATGTAACACTGATTTTCAATTTGAGCATCTTAACTGATTTGTGATTCCATGTATGTAACTTGATTTGTGATTCTACTTACACATCTAATTAGTGATTAAACTTAATAAACTGATTTGTGATTCATGAACCTACGCGATTCTAAAGTTACAGCCGACACCTAAAAATCCTAACTTGTTCAAAACCCAATCAAATTCCAAATTTCTAGTTGCAATGGATCTTAAACATCAATTAAACAATTCTTTATAAATTAATTAGGTTAATATCATGAAATGGGCGACTTACACTCCATTTTTTTCTCATTGCCTCTCGCTAACAAACATACCAGAAAACCCCAATCAAACTCTATCAAATCTATCCTAAAAGCTTCAAAACTAACTAGAATCAATCACCAAGGGTTTAAGGGTCATTACTTGAAAGTTTCTCCAATAAATTCTGTAAAAATCTCGATGAACAGCCCTCGATTCTCTTGGCAGCAGCTACACACACAACAGCAGCTTGAACTTTCATTGAGTGGCTACAGAATTACTAGCTAGGGTTTAGTGCCCTAAAAATGAGTATTTATACCCTTGTATGTAGCCAAACACTCCTTAAGCCCCTAAAAGCCCATTAATGTAGAATAAGCAAAATCATCCTTTTTTATAATTTTCTAGATGTTAAAAAAATTAAAATCTTGGGTAACGGGTATTACAACCTCACCCCTCCTTTATCTAAGAATGAACGGGATATGTTTGTTTCTTTTTCCTATTCATAGCAAGAAGATGATTTTTTTACTATTATCATCTTGTTATTCTTCATAGAATCAATTTTGTCCCTTAATTGAAATAATAATTTCTATGTGTATGTGTATATATATGTTTAAATTATTTCTTACTTAAAAATGGCAAAAAAGTAAAATTACTATCTTACGCAATTAACATGTTACAATCCATAAACACGTTACCAACCACTTATATGACTTACCTTCTCTCATTGTCACTCATCCTCTCCCTCCCTCCCTCCCTCCTTCTCTCTCTCTCCCTCCCTCCCTCCCTCTCTCTCTCTCCTCTCAGACTATTACCATCACTCAGCCTCAAACCACTACCACCACAACCTCTCCACCGGTTACCTCCGCACATATTTATAGAAGATCTTCACAATACATGACGAAATCTCTATCTGTTTCATCACACTATCTCTGATCTTCACAAGATTTCGATCTATTTCTATATATCGGTCACCCCCTCTCAACAAATCTCGTCGAATCTTCACGAGATTTCAGAATCTTAAACCGCTTTTTTATATATGGAAAAATTTAATTCATAAGTGATTTTATTGTGAGAACAAGTTTTTTTTTTTGAAAAATATAGCAATATTATCAGTGCCAAATTAAAGAGCATGAAATTCTCTTTTTTTGTTTAATTTTTGTATTTTAAAATCTTTAAATTTGTTAGATACTTTAGCTTTTAGAACTTGGGGCTAAATATCAAAAGGTTTAGAATACTCTTTTGCTATTTGCAAACATTGACCTCAACAATTGTTTATTATATTTGGTCTTTTATCAAACCTTTAGAGGCGATTTATCGTCGCAAAAAGTGTTGTCGCAAAATGCTATAATTCTTATAGTGTTAAGATTAATGGCTATAATCGGTTGTTACGAATCTTGTAATAAGATTGGTTTTCAATTGAACCCTCCAACAAAAATAGAGAAGTGTAGAAGAAAGTCAAATGAAAAAGAATAAAATGAGTACACGTTACTTTGTATTAAGCCTACCTTAGGTTATTTTATAGGTAAAGAAAACAATATATATATATATTTTAGAATAACGTGCTAGAATTTTATGATTGGTTTTGGTAACATGTAAACATCTTATGTATATGCCAAAGCAAATCTAGTAGAAGTTTAGATTTAATTTTTTTGTAGAACAAATACTTTTAGTGCTTAATAACTCTAGGATGTTGACCTCAAAGAATATAAAAAAGAAGAAACAAACACAATAATGTCTAACAAAAACATTCAAGCATAAAATCTTGACCATTAATCTTGGTCAACCTATGGGGTGAGTCTTTAATTTCACTTTAATTTAATATACTTGAAGTCTTTATTCGTCTAACTTTCCAAGTATTGGAGTATTTTATAATACGCAAATTCAACTTTGGCAATTTTTTAATTTGTATTTACGAATGAGTGGAGTCCAATTAGATTGAGCTTAGATCTTCCACAAATTGTGTAACATCCAAAATGAGTTGTAATTGGTAGAAAGTTAAACTAACTTTGATGATTTCGCTAATGGACTATTAAATTATCTTATTAGAATAAAGGGTCTTGAGCTAGCGGTATATAAGTTTAGAAAATATTTTTTTTCAACCTTAAGATTGTGGATTCTGATCTCGATAGTAAACATAACGCGTAGAATTAGGTAGTTGGGTGTGTTCACTTGTTAAAAGAGATATTATTAGAAATTATTTTGTCCATAATTTTCCTTTTATTTTTAAACTTTAGTGATATTTTTAGAGTTATTTAAAGATAGTGAAATACTTTTATCAAACCATGTATCGAATCACGTATAAATTGAATATATTTTTTGGCCAAGTGGGTAGCATATTTATAAATTGCTAGAAATAATAAATGTCTTGGTTTATAACTCCTTCCATCTTCGCTCTTAAGAGCACGGCAAGCTCCGAGAATTTTTAGTCCTTGTACAAATTTGTAAAAATAGGCATTAAAACTTATAATTTAAAATATTAAAAATAAAATCCTAATTTTTTCAATTCATCTCATAATATAATTTAAGATGAAATTTCATTCAAATATTACACAATTTATATATTCGGTTACTTGAAAATTGTGATCATTTGCTCCTTGAAAACCATCCTTCTAATATGAGTTGAGTCAAGTAGTAAGCGGTGCCCAATAAAACATAAAAGAATTAAAACCCTAAAAAGAAATAGAGCAGTGAGAAACAAATAGGCAAATACTCAATAAATTTAATAATTTAACAAGATTTCATTATTTAAAGAACCTAAACTAGAAGTCAACTAGTCAAGAATGAAGAAACCCCCAAAAAATAGGGAAGAAGTGGCAAGTGAGAGCTAGAAATTACCTCCAGCTGTGTCGGCACTCGGCTTAGAGCACCGGCTCACCGCCGTCAAAGTAAGCAGTCGAAGCAGCAAGGCTCAGGCTCTATTGCTCTAAGTGAGAGAGAGATTCAAAGAACAACAAATTGTAGGTTCTGCTTGATCATAAATTAAAGGTTTAGTGTTACAGTATTAGCATATTTTGAAATTATTATTGGGTATAATCTCTTTTAAGACTCATGCCTCTGTTATACACTTAAAAGATGTATTCTCCAATCTCTATTCAGTATATATTAAATCATTCACATTCTATTCTAGAAGCTTTATGTACTAAGAGGATATTACATATTTAGTCCTCCTAGATATTACAAGATAAGTCATCTAAATTTGTATTTTATACAAACTGCACACACACACAAAATTTCTATTAATAGACTTAGTATTAGGTGTTAAACACACCTAATCTATGAAATAGGTAAACATTAGGGTAATATTTATCAAGTACTCTGTATCTTTCATACATTGGTGTCAGGTCATTTTATATTAAAAAGTAATCTTTAAAGCAACTTCATTTATACTGTTATACACTTAGATATATTTTATGTATAAGCAATATTTTATGTGAAACATATATAACTCTAATCTCTATATCTTTCTTTGTGTCACACAAATACAATAATCTAGTAACGATCACATCTCTTAAGGCATGCATAACTTATCGTATAAATGGATTAACATATTTTGGATACATACTCTTTTGAACTCTTGCAGTTTAAACTAACATGTTTAAACTCTTAGTACCCTATTTCGTGTCCACACTCTCACCCCTTGTCACTAGTATAGGAATCTAACCATTTTGATTTTCGAATTAGCCCATGGAACCATATTATTACAAAGGTAGAGTCTCATAGCTTAATACCACTCGTATAAACATGGGGTCCATATATAAAAAAAATAAAGAAACGTTTATGAAAATCGGAATATGTAGAAAGAAAATTGTATACTCACAAATTTGCGCAGATAATTGTTGGTGGAATTAGAAATTAGGAATTGACATGGTATCCGATAGTTGTTACTGAAAATTGTCCAACAAATTTGCGATAATAGTTGAATCTGGAATTAAGGTTTTGTTGAATAATACTTTTGAATAACACGTGATCCGTTTAAAAAGACGGGTAACCATTTCTACTTAAGATCCGGGCACAACTCAAAGTTTAAGGTTTAAGATTTTTGACGTAAAAAACTCTTAAAAGATCGATCATTAGTGGGGAAAAAAAATCTAAAATTAGAATGATGACATCATAACCTTCTTCATATATATATAAGGAAGGTTCAAATGAGAACTGAGAACTGTTTTTCGTATAAAAGCTGCGAGAGCCAATTTTAGCCCTCGATTAAAATTAATGAGAGGTATTTTGAAAAAATCAAGTTTCGCAAAATAATGACGGCTCACCCGGACGCAATTTACGGTTGGGTAAATATATAATTGCCCAAAATACCCCTATTAATTAGTCATTAATGACGTTAAAAACAGTTATCGCAGTTCTTTTATGAAAAACAGTTCTCGATTGAACATTCGTATATACATGTATATATTTATTTATTTATAAGATTGTTGTTTTTCTGCCCATTCTTTGGATACCTGTCGATGACTTCAACTAGTGTGTAAAATTAATTTACTATTGAACCAAAATACCCCTATTAATGAGTCATTAATGACGTTAAATAACAGTTCTTTTACGAAAAACAGTTCTCGATTGAACCTTCGTATATACATTTATATATTTATTTATTTATAAGATTGTTGTTTTTCTGCCCATTCTTTGGCTACCTGTCGATGACTTCAACTAGTGTGTAAAATTAATTTTCTATTTTCTTCTGTTGCTCTGGATGGTTCAAGGAAACAAATGGAATTGAAAAAAGAAATAATAAATAAATAGAACGTAAATTCTTGATTCCTTCTAATGGGTATTAAGATTAAGGTGTTATTTGTTTCCGAAGACATAAATGTCTTATGTTTTATTTCATGTCTTCAGGAGAAGATGTGGTTTAGAAGATCTTAAGTCGAGAAGGTTTGCGAAAAACAGATGTATTTTTTAGCTTCTTAAAATAAGCAAAAATAAGACAGAATATGGTCTTATGTCTGCAAAAAAACAAACAGCTTTATTAGAAACGTCTGCGGGCACGCAGACATTTATTTAAAACAAGACATTTTAAAAAACAAACAAAGCTTAAGTTCGTGTTTTTCTTATTCGGCCATTTGGGCCTCACGAATTCTTCTTAGACAACTAAAGCAAAATGTGTGTATATCAATATACGGCACCAAGGAAAAGGGGTACTGGTATTTCGGTTAATTGATTAAATTAAATTATACAATCCTCCTCTAACCGACTTAATAACTCTATTTAATTCATTTCGATTAAATAGCTTGTAGTACAACGATATCAGATATTGTGAGAAGATGTTCATTTCTAAGAGGTTGAGGATTCAAATTTTAATTCATATCGAATATCTTCTGGCATGATGTTTTATTTGACCCAATTTACATAACATTTTTTCTTTGTTTTTTTATTTTCTATTTGTATTCTTTTTCTCTGCTAAAAGTATCACATTGATCCCTAATTTTCTATACTTTCGAACTAAAAAATAAATATATTTAGCTTATTTTACTCTAAAAGACAAACTTAATAACTTAACCAACTTCAAGCTTCTTTATAATATATTTTAGTTTATGCTCTTGTCACATATTAAAAAGTACATTTTGTTTTGATGATAAAAATATGAATTGTGTTATAATTACTTATCAAAATTAATCATATCTTTATGTACGTGCTATATTTCTAAGATATTAACAAAAATTAAATTGATGATCAAATGAAGAACAAATATAGTCAAAATCTCAAATCAACAAAAGAAGAAAACAAACAAGAAGAAAAATAAATCAACATTCACGGTCGATCCATGGACAACCGTGCATGAACCATCAATGTATTGTCCTCAAGCTCCAAGATGATTTTTCACCCTCACGCTCAATGTCATATTTGACAATTATCTTAAAAGGAGGATAAGGAAAATATGAGCACAGATAATTTTTATAAAATAGTATTTTATCAAACTTTCATAAATATATCACACACATATTTTATAAAAATACTTCCAAACTTTTAATAATTAGTCTTGTATGCAATATCAGACAAACTTTAATAAAACAAATTAAAATCTCATTGTGGTAAAAAAATAAACATAATCTTGCATTAAAATATCATAACACCAAAACTAAAAAAATATATTGCTTGTGGTAAATATCCAATATTTCTTTTGTAAATCTTCCAAGTTTCCAATTTTGTATAAAGATTTCAAACTCTTTTGATTAGTCGATTTGGGACTTTTCTAAATGCTTTCTCTAGATACTCTTTAAGTAAAAATTTGTTTATGTGTGACACAAGTAAAGTTACAACGTTATAATTTAGAAAAACAAAAAATTGTATAGCTGTCACAACGGCTTGTCTACTGTCGACTATGGATCGCCCGTTAAGATCCAGACAAACTTAGTTTTTTCCCTTTTACTGTTATTTAAGAAAGTTTTCAACTTCACTTTTCAAGCTCTTTCACACTAAAAAACCAGACTCAAGCCTTAGATCATGTGAGCTTGTATTCTATACAAAAGATCAAATCTTTCAAGAACAAGATTATAAAACTTTGAAGAGCAAACCTGCATCTCATTTTATTTGTATAGTTATGTGAGGATTAACTCTAGCCAAGTAATTAGAGTGAAGTGTCAGGATTAACTCTAGCCATTAGGATTAGATTGAAGAGAGGTGCATCTTAACCTTTTTTACAAGAGAGAAGACTATTTCTTGTAAGCTAAAGAGAGAAGTAATTGGAAAGGTTTATCTTTACCTTCAAAGAGAGAAGATTTAGTGGAGCAAAACTCCGAGTACATCCACTCGAAACTTCATCTGAACCTTCTATGCAGGAAATACCTGAAAGGATAAATCATCTAACATGAGCTATAAAGCCCAGTAAGTAACTCAAAACAGATACTCATAAACAAATTCACATGAATCCAATTAATCATTTGAATTACAATATTTTGTATAGCTTAATACTATATCGTACATCCGGCACCAATTACAGAATCTAAGAATAATATGCTCTCATACACAAATAGACACATAATTCTCCACTGATATTCTAAGAAAGACCTTTCTATAACTGATCTTACCCATCATATTAGATATGTGCTCATATCTGTATATTACAGTTTGCTACTTTAATTCCAAACTCCGCATGGTCCAATAATGGACCCACATAACTCTCATGCTCACATAGAGCACAAATGTAACTCTAATACTCACAAAGAGCATATAACTCTAATGCTCACAAAGAGCACAAATGTAACTCTATTGACAAAGAGCACAAATATAACTCTATTGGTGCATTATAATTCAAGTCTCATTACCATATAATACCAATCTCTATTTTCTCATGCAATTCATCTCTAATGTTGTTTAGACTATAATACTCTTCATATATTAACTTAAGCTATTACTTTACTTTCAATGCACACAATACTTGTCATTATTTTACTCTCAATATGAACAATACTTGCTTATTACATATACTCATCATACCATATAACTACTTTACACCTCTTTAATTTTGTACATAGTACAACACAACTCATATTTGCTATATAATTCCATAACATAAACTTCCAGTCTATTTTATAGAAGTGCATCATTAATACGATACAAGAAAATATAAATCATTACTTACAGGTATCAAATCGAGATACTCACCTGCGATCCAGCTTACTCAAATCACACGAGCTCTTCAAGATGAATTATGTTCTCCTAAAATTATATTACTTCGAACATAAATCTCTAGACACTTTATATTAAAATTTTCATCAATATACTTGCATTTAACCAAACTTACTTGTTTTACATATGGGCTTATAGAATTAAATACCCAAATAGTTAGCCCATTAAAATTTTTTGAAAGAAAAGGTTTTTCTTTCTTGCTTGCTGAAGTAAACGACCAGCAATTCCTAAGAGGAAGAAGGTCCATTTTATTTTCAATTATTGACCCATTTTCATCAAACAAAATTTGGGATTTTGATCTAGACTGATTTTCTAACATTTTGGTACAAAGATTCTTGATTAAAACCTGGTAATTAGCTCAAAAATGGCTCCCGAAACAGGGCTGTAAAACAGCTCCCGAAAATCAGTTTTTGGAGGTCATCTAAGCCATTTTTTAGCTTAATTTATGATATAAAGTTTTCTTTAACTTGTTGTTAATTGTTTTTCTAACATTTCTATGTAAAAACATTCAAGAAATATGGATCGAAAAAAAGAATTTGAGGCCAAAACAGCCAATAAAACTCATCTGTTTCTCGGCAGCGAAAATGGGTTCTTGCATGGCCGATTACGATCCTATTTCGGCCAAATCTCGCATGGGTTTTCTTCGGTGATTTACTTGTAAACATGTCCCAAGGATTTGATTCAAAAACCCTGTGATTCAAAACTCAAAATAGACAAAAATCGAGGATTTTCTTATCAAGAACACAAGAACATGGTTTAGAATACTAACATTTAATCTTGCCCAAAAACTTGATAATCTTGATGTTAATTACCCATAATCCAAGAGAGAATACTTGTATAAGCTTAATCCTTCAATGATCCTTCTTAAGTCTTTAGTTTATGCACTTTCTCTCTCTACTCTCTCTCTCTCGATTTGTTAAGATGTTTGGATTATATTTAAAGTTGTCTTTGTTTTACGAAACCCATACTTTGATCTAATAGGTCAACCCTTAATAATTCAAAGCTTAAACAATCTATTAAAACTTAAACAACAATCTTCTAAGTTTGGGATATTACATAATTGGGTAAAAAATTAGAAATGTAAGAGCGAAGAATGAAATACAAGAATGAAAACTCAATCTAAAAAAAGAGAAAAAGGCAACAAAAATATTAATTCTCAACGCTGTCGCATGAGGGCCAGCTTGAAGGGGGAAGATTTAGAAGTTGGACTTATTAGTAAACAACAAAATAGGGAAAAATACGATTTATAGTATTTTCTTTTAATTATTTGTATTTCATATCATTTTTTAATGTAATGGTAATTTGGTTGTTTTAATGTTTTCAAATAACTTAAGTGATTTAATCGGGTATTTTTTTTTAATTTCTTTAAAAAGGAGGAGACACTACAACAAATATGTGTTGTCCTTACGCTTTATCAAAAGCGTGTAGAATTTTAAAAAAATACACACTTAAAAGTGCGTAGAATAGTTTAAACATAATGTAGGTAAAGACAACAACAAAAAACTCACACTTTTTAATGTATAATATTGATTTTAAAAGGTTCGCACTTTTAAATGTGTAACAATAGTAATTAATAGAAATTGAGAAAAGTTCACGCTTTTACATAAAGATGTTTTTAATATTTTCACACTTAAAAATGTGAAAACTTTAATTATTTGTTCACATTAATAAATGCGATACTTTAACTAAATTTATCATATTTTTACATGTGAACTTTACAAAAAAATTTGTAACACCATATTTTTTTACACTTGTTTATAATTTTTTACATTTTAAAGTGTGAAAATATTACTAAAAAAGTGTGAAAAATTAACATATTTGTTGTAATAAGAGAGAGTGTATGTCAAACTGTCAATGATGAGTATTCCATAGTTTGAAATAAGACTGTCAATTCGGATTGTGTTTGTGTTGTTACGTTTGTGTCCTTGGGGTTTGGGTTAGCTTCGTCTTGACCAAATTTTGACCCATTTATTTTTGTGTTATTCTATTGTATTCGAACTTTAAGTTCAGTATTTGTTTTAGTTTGGTTGGAATATTTATTTTACTTGTTTAAACTTATATAAATGAATATAATAAAAAAATATGATTTACTAATATTCTACCAAGTACTAATAAATAATTTAATTAAGCAACCTAATAATATAAAATATTCATCATTAAATAGAATTATGAATTCGAATTCAAAATACTAAAGTAGCACATATCAAGTAATCAAATGTCAATGTACCAAAATCATATAATTAAAATAACAAATACCAAAATAATGTAAATGTTTTATTATTTATTTGAAGTTTTTCAAGTATAAGGGTTTTGTACTTTTGTTTGACGAGTTTTATTGCCTTAAGATGTTACTCCCTTATTTGAATTGACAATCTTCTTTTCAAAATTCAAATGTTAACTATTAAAGAAAACTTTATAATGTTACAGTTTTACCTTTAAATGGACAATTTTGGGTTGTCGGTTAATCCCAACCCGGTCCATTTATTTTGGTGTCAATTTTGTGTGAACCCGCGTTTGACCCGTTTTGGGTTCGTGTAACTTTTTCCATGTTGGGTTCGAATCGAATTCGTGACAACTCAAAATTTGTCAGCCTTAGTTCGAAATTAATAAAGGATAAAACGAGAAGAGAGTGATATGGCTATAACACGGAGTTGAAATGGGGAGGAAAGCAAAAGTACATACATCATGCTTTTAGAGTATTTGAGTGGTTGCCTCATTAGCACAGATGATACATTTGTGTCACATCACTTACTATTCTCAACTACGATGAACTTAAAAATCCCCATAGTAGTTTCTGTTAACTATTTATTTTTTATGAAGACAAAGGGGGGAGGAATTTATAATCGTTTTTATGCGGGCCAAATATCCACGGAGAAGAAAAGACCAATTCAAGTTGTGTCTATGCCGACAATCAATAAAAGGAAAGAAAAGGCAAGCTGAAAGAAGGAAGCAGACAATAAGTGATCTAGAGTTTAAGTGTGTTAGATGTCAATCACAACCCAAACATCAACCAAGCAAGTGCCTATGTGATATTTCCGGATTTAACCATATTCTAATCCGTCAATATTGCGATTTTTACATGTTGATTGTGCATAATCGATCATATATTACACCTAAATCTGTTTTGGGGGGTGTTTCAAGATTGGCGTATAAGAAAAACCGAAGAAGTAGTGGAAACTGGATGAAAAACCAAAGAAAAAATGAAGACCGGTCAAAAGTCAATGCTTCACGCTGTGAGCCATACACCTTGCGCCGCGAGGTAGTCCTTCATGTCGAAAGCCATCATCCTCGTGCTGGAGAAAAATCTATGGGAATTGTGGAAGACATGCCTCGCGCCGCGAGACATATGGCTCATGCTACGAGCTCATTGGCAAAGCCCCGTTATAAATTGAAACTTCAGGGTTTCAAAATCATATCGTTTGCATGGTGGCCGATTAACCCCTCTCTGGAGCCAAGAACATCCAGAGAAGACCATATTTCACCTCTTGTGACCCAGGGATTGAAGATCAACGAGCAATCATCATAGAGTGTTATTCGGTTTGTCTAGATCTTGAATGTTTTCTGGTTTATTCATAGATTTCGTAGGATTTTTGGTTGTTCTAAGCCTGGCTATGGGCTAATCTTCTTATGAATTTACCCTATGATCAAACTCTAGATATTACTTGATTTCTTTAGTTAATGTATGGATTGATTCTAGTTTCATGTTTATTCGATTAAAGTTTCAATCTTTATTGGTTCTAACCTACGTTTCTTGATCAATGGCTTGTATTGAGTATAAATCAAAAGTTTTTATGATATATTTTCCTTTTTAAATGGTTTGTCTATGAATTATTTAAGGGTTTATTCGGACAAATAATCAGGATCTAGTTACCATGACCTGAACCAAAAGATATAAACTTTACCATCATGGACATGATTGAGTTTTGTTAAAAAAGAACGGTTTAACTTGGTTGATAGATTATGAACTAAGTTGGCTTTAGAGGAGATATTCAATTGGAAGTTGTTTGTCAAATCCTTTACATAATAACTATATGAAATCGGAATTTGATTAAAATAAAGCCATTTCAAGTTAACCAATTAAATTGATTTCGAGAAGTATTGAACTAGGGAGAGAGATTTAGGGTGGATACGTTCATTCATATCGGTTGTTTTTGCAAAAGTATCAGCATTAGTTAGTAGTTTATTCTTTTAATTAGTCTTTCTAGTTGAATTGAAATCTTGAAACTGAAAAAGCCCATTCCTTTAGATTAATAAATAGTCTATTATTTGTTTATATCACTTGCACTGCTCTCCGTGGATACAATACCATTACTTGTCTTTACTGTGCTACTACACGATTAGATATACTTGCATATTATGTGTAGGGGTGTACGTTCGGATGGATCGGTTTAATCCGATCCAATTGAGTAAATCCAATTGGATTTCGGTTTTGAAAAATGAGATCCAATCCATCCAAACAATCTTAAGATCCGAACCAAACCATCCAAATTATAATTCGGTTGGATCGGTTTTTACAATTCAGTTTTCATTCCTAAATAAATACATGTTTAAAGAGTTTAGATATTTAAAAAACTTTTGATACATATACTATTAAAGATTAAAATATAGTTGTCCAAGTTACAATAACTAGTGGGACTAGTGGCTTTGGCACAAATATATAATTAAAAATAATAAGTTGTAAATAAAATAGACATGACACGTAATGATTACTTTGTTCCAATAGTGCTATATACATATACATACATACATACATATATATATATATATATATATATATTTATTCGGTTTATTCAGTTTATTCGGTTTAGATAATATTAACCAGAACCAAACCGAAATCCAAAGTAATTATTCGGTTTTGATTCAATCCGATCCAAAAATCCAAAATATCCGAACCAGATAGTCCGATCCAAGCTTTTCGGTTCGGTAATTCGGTTTTATCCGATCAGTGAACACCCCTAATAATTTTGACTCTAAAAAGTCAAAATTAATTTTTTGATTTTAAGTGAATCAATGTTCAAGATTAAATATTTTTTTAAATGAATGGTTCAGATTGTATAATAAATTTTATCAAATTAATCTTTTTATTTATATTAGAAGATTACTAAGAGACTAGTTTAAATACTCGTGTAAACACACGGGTCAGACATAATTATTTATGAAAAAATCGCTTGATTAAATATATAATTGTTTTGTAGCAATGAAAAAAAGACCGATTTTATACTTTATATAAATTTAAAAAAGTTTATATTAATTTTGATTCAATTTTGACTTTAAATTGAAGCTTTCTATTGCCATTTTTTACATTCTCGTTAATTTGGCATTATACAATTATTTAGTATATTTTTATTAATGTTTAATATTTATCATTTTTTACAATCAACCCATGTATTATACGAAGATATAATTTAGTTATTATTATTAAAGATTATTAATGGATTGATATTATTTTTAAATTAATACAAAATAATGTTTAAAATGTATTTACTATCTTAGATGGATCTTCATATAATTAACTTTAAGTACATATGCCGATTTTAAATTTAGAACAACATTTAAATATATTAAACTTATATTAACTTAGATATAACCTTATCTAATATAAATTTAAATAGAGTTTCAATTTTGACTATTCAAAGTCAAAATTGAGTTTTTAATTTTAACCTAAACGAATGGTTAAGATTTAATTTTGATTAAATAAAAGGCTAAGATCTTCTAATTAAACTAACGATAGTTAGTCTTTTATTTATATTAGATTAATTAATTAATAATTAAAATATATTATTATTTTATTATAAATAATAAAAGATAAAATATATGTATTTGATTTTGAAATTGTTGGAGAATATTCCATCCAATCACTTACATACTGTGATATGATAATTGTGCTCACATGATTTATTTGTATTTTTTAAAGCCATGCATTATTTGTATTTAAAGGATTCAAACTTAAAAGTTTAAATTTTTAATGTTTGAAGTCAAAATTGAGTTTAATTTTAAATAAATAAATTATTAATTAAATAAAAGGTTAAGATTTTCTAATTAAATAGACTAAGGTTAGCCTTTTATTTATATTAAAAGATAAATAAATATTTTGAAGTTAAGAATTAAAAATTATAAGCATTTGCATGAGCACTATTTTTTGTGAAACGATTAATGTGCAAAAAAAAATACAATCAAAACAAAAGTCAGTAAGCTTCGAACCCATGGCTACCTCCTCAAAAACAAAGATATCAACCACTCCGTCAAAACCTTTTTAAATAGAGCAAAATGCATGAAAATACAATTAACTTTCTCTTAATTGTCATTGTATACAACAAACTTTAAATTCTTAAAAATAATACAACTAACTTTCAAAAAAAATTCATTGTATGCAAACAACTTTTTTCTGTGTCTAGTCTTTAGCTACCATTGTATATAATAAACTTTTTCATAATTTTCATAGTATACAACAACTTGCATACAATGGAAGGATTATAAAAGTTGATTGTATTATTTTTTTTAAAATAATGTTGGTTGTATACAATAATAATTAAGACAAAGTTCATTGTATTTTCATACAATTTACCCTTTTAAATACAACTGGCGATAGTAAAATATTTATTATCAAACATTTTAACTTTTTGCAATAATAAGTAATTTTTATTATAGGTAAATTGCACGAAAAGATTTTATCAAACTATCTTTGTATACAATAAATTTTGTTTTTAATTTCTATTGCATACAACCACTTGTATATAATTGGAGGATTATGAATGTTTATCATTTTTTTTCTAAAAAGAAAGTCATTATATAGAATAGTTACCAAGACAAAATTTATTGTATTTTTTAGTGTTTTACCCTTTTAGTATTCGATAGTATTTTCAAAAGCAATAGACTTTTTATACCATTGTGGTTATTTGTATCCATATTTTTGAGGGTTTATGCACCAAAATAGAATGAATTTTGTATAATTCATCATTGTAAGCAACAAACTTTTTTTATCAATAAATACAATCATCTTTTATAATCATCATACTGTATGCAAAACACTTTTTTTTGTTTCACATATTGTATACAATGAACTCTGAATATATTATCACTTTATACAACAACTTACATATAATAAAAAATTCACAAACGTTAAATGTATTTACTGACAAAAAAAAAAAAAAACTTGTTGCATATTATATGCAATTATCTTGGGCTCAAACGGATCATCAAAAGTGAGTGTTACAAAAGTAGTTGAGTTAATTTGGTGAAAATTAAGAACGTAGCTATATTATTCTTTCTTATCATAAGTTTTAATTTGTCGTCTTATCGGCAAAAAAGCAACTTAAGACGGTAGCAATTGTTGTTGAATTTAGAGACATCAAGCCATTTAGTATAATCGGAATTTACATGAGACTATCGATTCTAGACTTAGTTATAATTTGGGTTTTGGAGGTGCGGAGTGCACACTCGAATAAACTAAGTTGGTATCGGGAATACAGTACGGGGGTCCGGGGGCTGGCCCTTGGTGGGGTTCTAAGGGGCATCACCCCTGGCGGGTAACCGCCACTAACCGCCGATTTCGAGGCCTATATAAAGGCCATTCGGCTTTTGTGATTTTCTCGAAAAAACGAACGAACTACGAGAAAAGGAGAATACGATTACACAAGTCGATATTATGACGAAATAGTCTCTGATAAACGAAAATCAAAGCAAAGATATTCTGTGTTTGAATTTAAATAAAGCATGTAATTCAAATCAAGATTCTTGGATTATCCTATAACTGAATTCGTGATACCCCGGGCAATAGTGTCGAATTACAGATTACGAAAAGTGTATTGAACACGATCCACGAAATTATCCAAGTGTTATTATTGTTATTATTTAACCCTGTCTCAAACCCTTTCCTCCAACAGCAATAAGCATTATTCTGCTATATCAATGGACGGTAGTTGGAGAGAAATAAATGATGATGTATACAAGAATAAGATTATGCGTATTTTGCTCACACAACGTGCTTATATATATATATA